>SNQJ01S0012982.1:77056-95461 GCA_010110895.2 Picea sitchensis
CAAGTGTCTGAGATAACCAAAGGACATCTAAGGCGAATTTCAAAGGGAAGGTGAAGTAAAGAAGGCTGAAATTCAAGGGAGGATAAATTATTTTGATGATGCATTCTAAGGTATGTTATTTACAGGTCATCTCACCATTTTCGCAATAACGTTTTTTCTAGAATGATTCAGACAGTGAAATTGAGAGGTCATTGAGGAAACATATCCAAGTAGTTGTGATAAAAAATTTATCTTGTGGATCGTTGTATTTTTTGAGTTACACTCCGTGGAAAATAGGGTTTGCGGCTAGTCCTGAAACTAGTCTAAAACAGGTGTTTCAGGTAAAAACCTCATAACTTCTTCATAAAATATCCAAATTCAGTAAGAAAAAATGTATTGGTTAGAGTACAGTCTTTAGTATTCTTTGTACCATTTTCATATCCATGCAACAAATATTTTGTGTGGGGCACACTCTACAAGTTCGCTCTCTGGAATAAGCCAGAATTCAACAAGGTATGCCATTTTTTCTATAACTCCTTTTCTGAGAGGTTACAAGTAGTGAAGCCTGGAGGAATTGCATAAAATACACTGAAGAACATTGTGTACTATTTGTGTATCTTTATTCATTACAAGTACATAGTTATGATTATTTCAAGTTAGGGTTGTTGACTAATCCAAAATTAGTCACATGAGACTAAAGTAAAGTTTGAATAAAATGCTAGTCTCTTGTTGTTAAAGTTAAGGAAGGTTTGCAGGTAAGTTATCATATACGCCAAGTATATTACAGAGTTACAAATCAAATTTGGATGATGAAATTGATGAGGGCTTTTGGTTGAGTTACATGGTTGAGACAAGTAGTTGATGAGTTGGCACATACATGAGGTGTATGGTAGATGATGTTGGTACATCTTGATGAGTCATAGTTTATGTGTATTTGATGCATGATTGGTACATATTTGGTGCATGTTTGATGCACTCATTGATGGTATAGGTTGAGGTACAGGTTGGTGCATGGTTGATGCACTCATTGATGGTACAGGTTGAGGTACAGGTTGGTGCATGGTTGATACACTTGTTTATGGTACAGGTTGATTACAGGTTGTTCGGTATAGGTTGGTGCATGGTTGAAGAACTTGTTTATGGTACAGGTTGATTCGTACAGGTTTACAACAGTATATTTCACAGTGATAGTGTGATAGTGGTTTCATCATTCTACTTATATTTGAAGGCGGTTAGATGGGGCAAGGACAAGTGGTTGTAGCCACCTTATGGTTGTAGTCGGAGAACATAGGGGGTTGGAGCCTCCTTCTGGTTGTAGCCAAAGAATTGGGGAGTTGGAGTTTCCTTCAGGTTGTAGCCTGAGAAACTAGGGGGTTGGATCCTCCTTCTAGTTGTAGCCAGAGAATTGGGGAGTTGGAGCTTCCCTCATGTTGTATCCTGAGAAACTAGGGGGTTGGAGCCTCCTTCTAGTTGTAGTTGGAAAATAAAGGAAGTTGGTGCTTCCAATGAATGTAATTCTTAAAGAAATATAAGAAAAAGCATTATGTGGTTTTATTCTGCTTTGGGTTTCCACGTAAAACACTAGTGTATTGTGTATGTGTATGATTTCTCATTTTTTCATTGTGTATTTACTCTGCAACTATTGGATGATAATGCTACATTGATATAACACTTGCATTTTATGGTGAAAAATGATCAAATTTATTTATTATTGATTCACCCCCCCTCTCAGTAATCCAACACCCAATCTGAATCTGAATATCCAAGGAGACTGATCTCATTGTCTACAACATACTTGACCCCATAATCCATTGTACCTTTAAGGTACCTCATCACATATTTTACTGCAATCGGGACCACATTTACGATCAACCATGCACTGACTCAGGGTGTTCACAACAAAACATATATATGGTCATGTATTTGTCAAATACATCAATGATCCAATCATCTTCTTGTATAATGTAGCATCCACAAACTCTGAAGTCTTGTCATCCAACAACTTCATATTTCATGTCATCGGTGTAGCCATCGGTTTACATTCCAACATCTCGAACCTCTTCAGGATCTCCACAACATATTTTCCATGATTCATGAAGATATCATTCTTCCAATAATATACCTCTAGACCAAAAAAGTAGTGCATCAAACCAAGATCCTTCATGTCAAACTCAAAGGCCAACTCCCTCTATCACTAAAAACCCTACTTGTCCAATCTTCCTCATTGGCTACTCCCTCTGTGATTCTGTGACAATATTTCCATTTTCCAAAGCACACAACATCATCGTAACCACCACATCAACACATTGACACAAGCTTCATGTGATCTCAACTACAGAGGGTTTTACATTGCTTATTATGTCCATCTTGATCACTCCTCACCAAATACTTGTGTTGATCTTGATCTTCTTCTCTGTCGGGTTCTCTACCTGAGCCCTAAACTCTTAGAATCTGCTGAATACCTCATCCTTGGTCTTCATGAAGAAGATCCATGAGTGTCACATAGTATAAGAATATTGGTAAAATGGCATGTTCCTAGAAGCACCACAATATACTAACCACGTATCCATGGTAACTTTCCTAGAACAATAACAATAACATCTCCATGGAACAAGCATTTCCATGGTAACTTTCCCAAAACAAAATAAGAGAAAAACAAGAATACTTTGCATTCTAAAGTTTGTTGTAGTGATCCTTGTAAACACATTTCCTATTCATGATACAGATAATGATCAAGGTGGCGAACTTGTGATAGTATTTCTCAATAACCATGTAGATGATGAATCCTCCATTCACATAGGTTTGTGTCCACATTAATATTGAGTTGACAAGGTTCAATATATCTCTTTTAAAAATCCTAAGAAAAAAATTGAAGAACACATTTTACTTCACCTTGAACCTCTTACCATAGACTTAGCAACTTTGGTCATGACCATGCACCGTAACCATTCCTCTCTTTTCAAATCCACTTCACCAATTGATCACTATTGGCATTGTCACCAAGGAATAGGTCCCAGGTATCATCCACTACACAAATAGAATGCAACAATACAAAATATCTCACAGCCACTATACAAATAGAATGCAGCCATATAAATATATTTACAGGCACCCAAGTGCCCTTTCCTATCAACATTCAGTCTGTCCATATCCACCTTATTCCCTCTATATCCCTTACCCTCACGAGTCTCATTGTCTCTGAAGTATATTATCCTTACGTGTTCATTTCCATCACCCATAAAAATGATTGCCTAACTCGAACCATCATTAGCAACCACAAATTGATGAACATCAATCTACATATTTGTTTGCAAAAAGGGGGACCAAATTAACATTCTCCATATCGTCCCAGCAGAGTAACTCTCTATACTTGAAAATTAAGCTTCTTAGGGACATAACCCGAGAATTTCCATAGTTTATGGGAGAAAACCATGGGAAAACCCTCAAACAGCTCGGGATCACCTCCCAAAATGCCCTAAACATGAACCCTATCTTCCATCCAAAAATTTGATGCCATCTGAAGTGAGGGAACTAGACAATTGTCCATCATCATTGTCTACCGCACGTCGAGTTTATTGCCAGCTATATTTCTAGCACACTATTGTTGGGTTTGAATCTCCTTCACCATTTGTCGCATTTCACCACGTTCCAAAATGACAGCTCCCTATTGACTATCAAAGTGGCTCCACTCTCAACTCGAGGGTGGATCTACCTCTACGGGTCTACTCTCAATGTTATTATCTCTCTCACCATGATCTAGCCACTTCCCTCGAATCACTCGCAGATATGTGCCATTGACCGCTCCCTTCAACCTCTCTATAGCTAATAGTGTTCGAGTAGCTACTCCTTCCTCTATCTTATCTAATCATTGGAGCACTAGCCATTTCTTATCTTGAAAATTAAAAAATAAAAGTTATGATGCCCCCTCTTTCTCTGCAAGATAAAAATCTTCTTCTTCCTAATATGTTGCAAGAAGAAAACATGGATATCATGATTTGTATGCAAATCCATTTGATAGATCACACAATGGCTTCAGATCTACACTACAGAACATTCGTCAGCTCAAATGGTACACTCTCCTTCTTCATGGACATAGGTTGCAGCCTTTATTTTGACACTGGAGGTCCTTTAGATTTGTTCTTATGCTCAATGACGGCTCCTCCACACCTATTCCTAATTTCTCCTCACCATGGCTATCCCTACTCTATCATGTGTAACCTGATGCAAATCGCAGTAAATCATATGACCAAGCTTAGGATACCTCTTCCTATTCTAATTTTTGCAATGGCCATCACAAAGAGCCAGTGGCTCTTGGGTGGAGGCAATGTATTTCCAAAAGCACAATTCCACAATCTGATCTACAACAGATACAACTCCATGAAAATAAAATAAAACATATGTAACCAAAATGAAGGATAGTGCAACCAATCCACACTTGACTTTTGCATTGACTTATTCACACATAGAGGTCTCAAACCCGATGTGGAAACAAACCCACCAGATCCAAAAACAGATGTCAGTGACCTCAACAATTTGATCTTAACTAATCACCAATAGGTTTAATGAACCAACTCTTGATCGGGACTGTAATGTGAATCTGATTTTTTATAAAGCTTGTGTTGTAAACACTGCGCTCTTATTACTACGAGAAGGATGTTCATCTGTGATCAAAACACACTTGGATAGACCGTGATGGGTATCCTCAATCAAGAAGAATAATAAGTATGGTTTAGTTCCAACTCCGATATCATAAGCACATAATATAGCCAATGTGCTTCCCATGTCGGTTAGGGTTATGCTCAACTCCTCTTCCTATGCCTAAACACATCTAGAATCTTTAGACTCTCATCTTCCTGGGCTCTCATGTGAGGGAGTCAAGCCCAGTCATGCTCTAATACCATGTTGATTTTTCATAAGAGATGATATTGTATATGAATATGTATTATTAAAATGATGAGTGTTCCATATATATAGAACATATGGTGACCATCCATGAAAGGATGCATCCCTTAGATAATAAATATATATGGAACACTCATCATAAATAATTATTTATGATATATATTTATACCTTATATAAATATAATATTACATTAATAATATTATTTAATAATTAATAATCATATTATTAATTATTAATCTAGTAGAATGTCTTTCTGAAGCTGCCCAAACATCAACATTACCTTTTTTTGGGTCAAGGGGTATGATGATTTTCCTACCGCTTCTTTCCAACTTATTCCTATCTCTTTCCAGGGAGATGGTTGCTTTTATATTTCAACCCCGTGCTATGGATAATAATGTGAAGTAAACAGGAATGCATTTGACCAAACTTATCACCTCGAAGTCAACCTTCGTTGGAATCCCCATTATATACATTTTGGCGTTTTTAAGTGTTCCAATTGCCTCGATGAATATTTGATCTTATAATTTTAATAAAATCATCATTGGAGCCAGAGGAGGTCTTCCAAGCTATTTCCATTTGTCCTGGGGAAGGATATTTACTTGTGATCCAAATTCTACCATGACTTGCTTAATCATATTTTCATCGATCTCAAGGTCGACTTGAGGATCGTAATCATACATGTATTTATCCTGCAACAACTATCGAAGATTCTTATATGGTTGTTGATCTTCTTTATACTCCCTTGGAATATTAAAAAAGTCAATCAAATGTTTGATTGACTAATTTTATTTCAATAGCCAGAGGAACTTGTCTAAGGTAGTATCTAAAGTTTTTTGTTTCCTTTCCCTATTTCCATTTTTTTTCTTGGTCGATATTTTTGAAAAATTCCAGCACTTCTTGCATTATCTTTTCTTCTTGCTCTGGTTTGGAGTAAGTGTTTCGATATCCCATTTTTTGAGCTAGTGATTCTTAGTAATTTTCTCAAGTTGCACCTGAAATGGTCACAACATGGAGATTCTTTGAGTTTAATACTTCTTGCTTAGGCATAGTTTGCAGGAGGTTCACATTCCTTTTGTTCATAACTTTCTCCAATACTGTCGGACAATATTCTAGTGAGTGATCACCCGCTCCACATATGTTACATAATTCAAGGTTGATTATGTCCTTAATAGGATAGTCAAGGCTTATGTTATCATCTTTCCAGTAATTAAAACAATATAATTTTCCCTGACCATGTCCTCAACCTCCTTGACCATGTCCACCTCTATAGCCTCCTCTTCCTTGGTAACCACCTCAACCACGACCTCTATATCCATTTTCTTCTCCTTGGTCAATGTTTTTATCAGTGGCATGCATGTGATAGACTATGTGGATATTCGTCTTGTTTCTCCCATTTAATCGACATTCTTGTTTTGAATGATTATTCTCTTCACAAATGTGGCAACATTTTGGTCTAGAATTTTTTAAATTGTGTGGGAAATATCTAGTTGCATGGCTTGAAAAATGTAATGGAAAGATTCTATTTGAACACAATGGAAATTAGGATCTAATGCATCATTAAATTTACAGTAGCCCTTTGTATTCCCTTCGTGGAGCAAAGGGTGCACCAAAGTTCATTCCTTGTAATGGTCATGTTTTTTAGAGATTATTGCAATTTTTTTGGTTTTTCTTTTAGCCACTTTTCCATCGATGATGAATTCGGTGGTACTTTGTCATCTGTTTCTATACGTTGTGCCTTTTTCAGGACATTTTTTCATGTTTGACCGTTGTACATCCATAGCGGAGCTTTGATTTTTTGTATCAAATATTGCTACGTACCATTGTACTAGGAGTTTTTATTCTATGATATAAGGAATTTGACTGAGAAAGACATTAAATCTCTTATCATATTCTCACACTTTTTCACCCAAACTCTACTTTATTTATTTGAGTTTCTTCCTGGCCAGATGGATGATGTTCTGAGTCTTAAAAAACGTAACGAAATTTTTCTTTATATGTGTTTTCAACTTTATCGGATTTTCGGTAAAGTCCATAAACCAGGTGAGGGCCTTGGATCGAAGAGTGGCACCAAATTGTGACATTTTCTTATCTTCATATTTGATGTTGGCCACATCCAAAAAAAAATCACAAATGAACCAATGTCATTTGGGGTCTTCATCTCCTTTCTAGATGGGTATATGATTGAGACACATTGTGGTTTTCTTAGGAGGTTTAGGAACCGGTACTATGGAAAGATTTTGAGTTTGTTTATTTATTACAAGAGTCGATTGGGAAGTCGATACGACTTTGTTTTGGGGAGTCAAAATATGAGTATTCAACTTGACTGGTACAATTTGTTATTATTCTTCAGTCGAACTATATTCCAATAATAATTGAGTTTGTTCTCCTACTAGGATTATGTAATATGTTTGAAAACCCTTATCTATATACTCAATGAATCATGTCCAAAGGGTTGTGTCGATTTTTTTTCGTTGTTCATTGACTTTGATTCTTCTTCAATGAGTAGATTTGGTAGGGGGCAGAGTCTGTGAGATATTTTATATGGAGGAATATGTCCTCTTATTGATTCTAATTAATTATTGGTGCTTCAATCAAAGGTGTGTCTTGTATGTGACCATATTTATCAATTTTTCACCATACCTTTGAAGACTAAGTATCAATGTGAAGCCTTTGATGCAAGAAGTTTGTAATACATGGGCTAGCATTTCTAGTAGGATATTTTCAAACCACAGATCCCAAGTCATCGATTTCCATAATTTCAACTATATTGAGTTTTTTATGGGTTCCTCTGGTTACCTCTCTCAACTGCAAACTTACATTCCTCCCAGGAACCACTGGGACTGCTACTATTTCCAAGTCTGGTTGACTCTCGATTGACTCAAACCACACACGCACTCCAGCAATATGCCACTCCTAGGGGGTGCTTATGATTCAAAATTTGGGGATCCCTCTCGTTTTGCATCTCTTCTCACCTTTTTTGTCTTTTATCCCACTCCAATTTATAGATGTCGTGTGAGGGGTTATGGATCTGCATTCAGCATGCAATCTTCCCTCTTGATTCTAGTGCATCTCTTTTTTCAGTTATCTTCCTCCTTGCTTCCAACATTATTTCCTTCGATATGGTCGAATCGACTTATAGCATCTCATGGATCATCTATCCCCCCATTGTCGGCTCGACTTAATTGAAGTTGGTGATATTATCCATGCTTTTTATTCTCATTTATTCAAGAAGTAATCCTAAGCTTCACATGTATATGTACAATTAGCTTCTAAGAATTATTCCCACTCGTCTTGATTTTTCTCCCAGTTATAATTTGGTGGAGGTGTGCTCAAGAGAGGTTAGTACTTGATAATATATTTGAATCCTTTATCTATCAGAAATGTATGCAACAGGGACGGAATGGTACAAAGAAAACCATTATGAAAGTCGGTGTAAAATTTATTTTTTTAACAGTTTCCACTAACGATCTATCCTCAATTGATTGTTCTTCAATGTAGTCCTAGATGATTATTTCAAACCACTCGTTTAAAATTGTTCGGCCTTCATTGGTTATTTTAAGAATTAACTATTCATCCAGATTTAGCTTGTGCATTAGAGGATTAGTTAAGATATTCAAACAATGCCTATGGGATGGATTTTAGGAATCATTCATGCATGTTTTTGAATAATTGTCCTCGATCCCACCAGTGTCAATCGGTTCTCCTTGGGTAGTTTTTTATGTAGTTATTGATTTTTCTCTCCCACCATTCATGTGTGTCTTCCAATATTAACATCTATGTGCTCTTTAATTTACATGCCCAAGTTTAAAACTACCGATAACAAAACCAATGTTGTAATCTAGGGGAAAGTGTGAGACTGTTACCAGTAGTTTGTTACACGGAGATACAACACTATATATACACACACATAGACATATATGGAAATGGACACAAAGTAGTGGGAGACCTAGAATATGCACTTTATTATGTACAATAACAACCAACCTTTCCTCTATTACATAGTCACACACACACACACACAAACACACACACACATATATATACTTGTGTATATAGTTACATGGAAGTTGCAACTTACTAACTACCTTAGTCATTCAACCCAACCGGTTGTTCGACCGAATCATATACTCGACTTAGACAGTCGAGTGACTTACATTTAGTCAACTATCGAGTCTAATCTGTAGGGATGACTAGCCCTACAACAATTACCATTGGAACTTCTTGGGCCTCCTAGCCACCAACTAGCCTTGATAATATTCATTCCCTCCACAAACCTACTGCATAAAATACTTCAAATATACAAATCAGTTATCCATGAGCATAAATCAACATGTTACAACTAGGAAATTAACTACAATTATACCTAGCTAACCAATCCCTCGTGGAGATAGATAATATAAAAGGTACCATGCATGTACCCCCCAAACACAAGCATGCAAAATTTCCTATACCAACTACTATATTAGAACAATAAATAGGAGAAATTACCAAAAACCTAGACAAAATATTGCAACATTTAGTTACTTTTATTTAATAAGTCCTAAATTTACAAATGAAGGCCTCATATTTATAGAAGAGAAAGACATGGGTTAGGGTATCCAACCCCGAGGTCAAATTCACCTTGGGGTTACAACCATTCATCATCATGATAGGAAAAGTGTAATTATTAATAGAAATCTTAAAGCATATAAGTTCCTTAATAGAGTTAATCCTCCTTAACTAGCAAAAAGGGAGGCGATAATGCATAAACACAAACAATAAAATACAATTGATAATCATTCATTGAGAGATAATAACATTGATTAAATACTTTTAATAAAAGTTAAAAAGGTGAATTCAAGACATCACTATCGAATTGGAAAATGAGTTATACCCAAATATCCCATCCAAATCTTCAAAACCACCTATATTGTCTTCAAATTGTTTGCCCCAAACCTTTTCATTCACCAACTTAGCTTCATGTAAAAATGGGAAAATATTTTCCTCCATTAATAGAATTTATTGTCACATAACTATAAAGTATTGGGGGATGAAAATGGCCAAAAATATGTTCATGTGGTGCACTTTTAACGGCCCTCAAGGGATTCCAAGATTGACACAAAATAGTCCCAAGATTGTGAAAAATTGTCACTAATGTGAATTGTTATATACTTGTTCCTATGTGTATTAAAGCCTTATTTGGCCAATTTTATGTTTATAATTCTTCTCATCAATTTTTTTGTTGTAGTGATTTTCATTTGACTCAAATCAAGTTTGAATTGAATGAATTATATTTAAAAGATTGCCTCTTCCTGAGCTCAAACGGGTGTTGGCATGTGTGTAAAAGTCTCCCTCCCTAGAAGTGGAAGGATTTAGTCTAATATTAATAAATTTACATTATCCCCCTTAGGTATGACATCCAAATGCCTTCTTTTTGGCTCAAATTAGGCTCAATTGAGCAAGATTTAGACTTCAAGTGTGCTCAAAATACCTTGTTGTTGTGCAAAAATTCACCTTAAAGGTGCCAAAATGTGTAAACTTGATCACAAAGGAGGTTCCTATGTTTCTATAAATGAACCATTATGTTGTTATGAAAATTAGAATCATGTAGTTTATAAAAATTTGGTTTTGTTTGATCTTGAATTGGTCTCCTACTGACATGGATTTTGACTTTGGCTAATTCCTCAAAAGTTTTTTTTGGCTCTAGGTGTTTCTCTTCTGTCTCCCTTAAGTGGTGATACGATGGAGAAAGGGTGAGTCGCCATTTTCACAAAGGAAATGGAAAAAGGATTGTAGGTCTTCAATGGTGGTGGTGGGATCAAACAGCAACAATGGCAGGAGGTGGGGAGGGAGTGTTGAAAGATTAATTAATTAATCATTTAAAGATTAATTATTGCACAAATTAATTAATTATCGAAAAATATTACAGGGATTAATTAAATATCGAAAAAAGATTAATTATAGAAAAAGATTATTTGTCGAAAGTTTAGATAATGGAAGATTGGTTGTCATTGACATCAACCCTTGAATAAATTTTCATGTCGAAGTAAAGCGGTAGTTAAACAAAAGATAACAGGTTGCATGTGAGTTGCATGCCATCATGAGTTGCATGGCAGTTTCATGTCATTAAGAAATTTATCTTTATAACACAGAGAAGAGTCCATTGCAAATTACTTCTATGTAATCACCTCTAAGAATACAGGCTAGATATTTGAGGCAGTGATTCGAAGACAGAGAATTCAAGTGAAGTAAGAAGTTTGCAGGAGTTGAGAGTACGAAGAAGGGGTTTCATATAGGAATTCATTGAGTATATATGCGGGTTTCATGAGGAAAAGTGTGGACATCTATGGCCTGCAGTGAGGGAAAGCATGGATACCCACGAGAATATAGTGCACACAATTGTGGACCTATGAGGAAAATTTGTCGAAGACCAAGGATATAAAATCTCATATCAGCTATATTCTGAAGGTATCTCTTCATGTGTGTGGTAGGGAGTTATTTTGAATAAATCAGGAACATGTATGTCTCGGTAATTCATAAGTTGTTAATTTGGAGAATTCTCTTGTGGATTTTGGCATGAGGAATAAGTGGTTGTGGTATTGATGAGATATTGATATCAATAGAAGAAACAAAGGTATCAGAAGTAGAAGCAACAAAAGGTTATCAGTTACAACAACAGAGGTAGTGACAGGGTGTTGGAGTTACTTCACACACACCTAGGATTTATTTTTCCTAAGTTGTTTCCTTATTTATTAGTCATTATTTAGTCTCTTATATTTTAGGAAGAATATTCCTCTAGAGAAAATATTCTCTTCAATTTTCACTTCAGTTTGACTAGTTGAGTGGAGTCTAGATGCTACATTGGTATTGTCACCATGCAACATTGGGATCATCACCAGCTAATGTGCATTGTCCTTGGGATCATCACCAGACTAGCACATTACCCATGATTCCCTTATCTCCTCCTCGCTTCACTATGTTTCAGTCAGATAATTGGAGACTGATAGACTAGTTAACTCAGCTAGGTGGCAGTTCACTCTCGCAACTGCCCGAGAGACTAGACTAGGTGGCAGTTTAATCTCGTAATTGTTGGTGTGTGTCCAGATCACTCTAGACCACCACTATAGTGCATTGGCTTCTCCTCCAGTGCGCATTGGTTGAGTTATATAGAGTATTTCATGTGTAAATTATCATTCATTCATTTGGTTAATGAGAATTCTTCCATTCTTTCTCTCTTGCTTCTTCTTTCTCAATTTATCTATGCAAATGTGTAACGTCCCCGCTCGTCATCCCACTGGTCGGGCAAACGCTACTGTGCGGAACAACATCATTCTCGTACTTAATTAATAACATGCATTTAAATCAAATTAAACACATTTAACTCAGAGTAAGCACAAGATTACTACTAACATAAATAATTCTTGGCATTAACAATAATTCATATGCACAACAGAATACATGATACATATAAGCATCATAGGCATGCAAAACATAATATTAAGCATAAGCTGATACTTATCTTTGAAACCATGGTAATTCCACCAACTACGTGCAGGCCTTCCACGAACCTCCCAGCCTTAGACCACGTTGTTCATCACTCTCAACAGTAGGTCACCCCCGAGCTAGGACTAAGCTCCACCCAAGGCAAGGAATCCTAGTCTAGGCTGAGGTCATAGGGAAAACTATACAGAATAATAGGAAGGATTCTTCCCAGGATGCCTTCTTACGCCCATTACTCACGAACTCTCATTCCCCACATGCATGTTCCACCTGGGAGTATACACCTTCACAAGCACAGTCCATCAGTGCTTCACCTCCCTCTCTAGGTCTCGGCAACATGCTGAATCAGGAAGTCTCAGAGCTTCGTAGCTGGTGTTGGACTCTCTCTGGGAGAAAACCACTTCCCAGAAAACTCTCTCACCTCGAGAGAGATGCTCATAGGCCTGAAAACCTGCCTCTTCTACCACAATCACCTCCCTCACAACAACAACAAACCTCACCTAGCCAAGAACTATGTGGCCACCACAGTCAACTGAGACAACAAACATGGGTTTCCCAAATAGATGACAGACAGACGCTTCAGCATACAGGGCTCAGCAATTTAGAGACACTTTGGTTTTCCCAATCCGCAATACAGGACAGACTCATGATTTAGACAGAGGGTGTATCATCTCCTCCAGAGAACAACACGGGATTTGGGTTTTAGAGTTGTGTGAGGGTATGCAGAGGTCAAACGGGATTCACCATGTAGACAGTCGACGGTGGAATGGAGGAGGAACCCCCAACACGTCTCATTTCAACAGTTTTAACTGCATCCACTTGGGTTAACACTTGTCACCCATGAAGTTGCATGAACTCCATAGCATGTGTTCCCTTTTGCACATGTTCCCCTTCCAGGAACTTAGGATAAAAACAATACATTTCACATGGCTTTTTGGAATAATATTAAAAAAATATTATTCCCAAAGACTTAAGCCCCTAGGCTCAACACTTAGCCTCTCTTCCCAACCTTCCAGCCCCCAATCCCTTACCCACTCTGTGGAATCTTAGTCCCCCATCACTCATTCATCGTGGTCAGTATGCACACAGTGGTGTTTATATTTTTATTAATGTTCTGCATGATTACATATACAAAAGCAGGCTCCTGGACTTAACACTTAGGCTCTCCAGCCTAATAACACATAATCTCACCAGCTTATATAAACTTGGCTCACTAGCCTATAAAACATAATTACAATTCATGATGCAATATTTATACTTCATAAACATGATTTACAATAGGGCTCAGCCTTGGGGACATTACAATCTCCTCCCCTTATTTTTGCACTGTCCTCAGTGCAACTTTACACTGCATCTGTAAGATTTTCAAAATTTTCAAAAAGATGTGGGTACTCTGCTCGCATAATATATTCATGCTCCCATGTCATGTCCTCGGGACTGTACCAGGTCCATTGGACCTTTACAAGCCCTATAGCTCGATTCTGGAGCTATTTGTTTTTCCTGTCCAATATGCGCATAGGATGCACTTGCAGGACACCTTCTTGTTCCACCTGAATCACATTCCAATCGATAACATGATTAGCATATGGTATATATTTCTTAAGCAATGAAACATGAAACATAGTATGTACAGTCATATATGCAGGTAATGCAAGCATATATGCAACTGGCCCAATCCTTTCCAGGATTTAAAATGGCCCACAAAATCTGGTTGCCAACTTGGCGCAACTTCCCAGCTTCAGGGAACTTCTGTTAGCTTTCACTTTCAGGAAAACATGATCACCCACTTTGAACTCTCTATGGGTTTTATTCTTATCGGCATTACTTTTCTGCCTGTCCTGGGTAGTTTTCAAATTCTACTTAATTTTTATCATTTGGTCCTCCATCTCTTTGAGCAACTCTGGCCCAACTACTGCTCTATCAACTGGATTATCCCAGCTCACTGGAGTATTGCACTTTCTTCCATAAAGTGCTTCAAATGGGCTCATCTTCAATGATGCATGATACCCATTGTTGTAGGCGAATTCTACCAAGTGCATGTAGTCTTCCCATCTTGATGGTTTGTCCATCACATACATTCTCAGTATGTCTTCTATTACTCTGTTCACCCTCTCTGTCTGTCCATCAGACTCAGGATGATAAGTTGTACTAAAGTTCATATTCGTTATGAATCCTTTGAACAATCCTTTCCAGAAATTCGAAGTGAATTTCAGGTCTCTGTCGGACACAATCGTTTTATGAATTCCGTGCAATCGTGCCACTTCCTATATGAAAATATCAACAACATCTGTTGCCTTGTGAGTAGTTTTCAGTGGAATAAAATGGGCAGCTTTTGTAATCTTGTCCACCACCACCATGATCGAATCATGTAGCTTGGTTGTTCTGGGCAATCCTGTAATAAAATCCATCGTTACTACTTCCCACTTCCACTCAGGAATGGGTACAGGTTGCAGCAACCCTGCTGGGTGCCTATGCTCAGCTTTAACTTTCTGGCACTCCATACATCTGGCGATGTATTCATCGATCTCTCTCTTCATACCTGGGCAAAAGTAATGGCTCCTGACTGCTACCACAGTCCTTTGATATCCAGGGTGTCCAGCATAAGTCACGTTATGAATTTCTCTTAGAATCACAAGTTTCAAACCCTGGACATTGGGTATATACACTCTATTTTGTACAGAAGTATTCCATCAGCTTCCAAGGTGTAATCTTCCTCTTTCTGTGGTCTCTCACTCTATTGTATCTTTGCTACCAAGTCTCTGTACTGCAAATCTGCATTTGCAACTTCCAAAATTCTATCCTTAATATCGGTCATGTACATGCTAATGGTTGAAGCATGTAAGTTGTGCACCTTTCTACTGAGTGCATCGGCCACCTTGTTTTCCTTCCCTTTGATATGCTTGATATCAAAGTCATATTCACACAGAAATTCCAGCCACCTACTTTGTCTAGCATTTAAGGTTGGATGATCAAACAAATATTCCATACCATTATGGTATGTTCTGAGTTCAAACCTCCTTCCCATGAGGTAATGTCTCCATTTCCTCAGAGCGTGAACGATGGTTGTCAACTCCAAATAGTGGGTGGCATAATTATTTTCGTGCTCTTTTAGCTTCCTGGACTCATAACAGATTACAAATCCATTATGACTGAGAACTCCTCCCAACCCTTCTTTACATGCATCTGTGCACACCACGAAATCCACATTTGGATCTACAATCCTCAAGATTGGAGTGTTGGTTAACAGTTGCTTCAATCGCTGGAAACTTTTCTCACACTCTTCAGTCCATTGAAACTTTTTCTCCTTCCTTTGCAAGGAAGTGATAGGGTGAGCTATCTTTGAGAACCCTGCGATAAACCTTCTGTAATAGCTTGCTAGACCCATAAAGGATCTAACTTCCACCACATTCCTTGGCGCTGACCATTCTCTGATGGCCTCAACCTTCTCAGGATCCACGGTGATCCCTTCTTCTGAAATAATGTGCCCCAAGTAATGGATCTGCCTTTGATAAAATGATCATTTGCTCAACTTGGCATACATCTGGTGTTCTCTCAACACTTGCAGCACCATCTTCAAGTGTTGTCCATGCTCTTCCTCTGACTCTAAATACACCAAAATGTCATCCAGGAAGACTATGACAAACTTTTCTAGATAGTCCCTGAATACACCATTCATCAAGCACATAAAAACAATAGGTGTGTTTGACAGCCCAAATGGTACCACTGTGAACTCGTAATGACCATACCTTGTTCTAAAGGTGGTATTGTTTATGTCTTCATCCTTTATTCTTACCTGGTGATATCCCGATCTGAGATCTATCTTCGAAAATATTTTTGTACCTTTCAGCTTATCAAAAAGATCGTCGATCCTCGGCAGAGGATACTTGTTCTTGACAGTTACTTTGTTCAACTGTCTAAAATCAATTCACAGCCTCAATGTCCCATCCTTATTCTTCACGAACAGGACCGGGGCACCCCAAGGTGACATGCTTGGGTGAATGTACCCCTTTTTTAGAAGCTCTTCAAGCTGCAATTGCAACTCTTTCATCTTTGGCATACTCATTCTATAAGGAGATTTCGACATTGGACCTGCTCCAGGCATCAAATTTATAGAGAAATCGATATCTCTCTTTTGGAGTTAGTCTGGGTACCTCCTAAAATACATCTTCAAACTTTTTTAGTACCACATGGTCTCCAATATTTGAGACTTCATCTCTGGATGCTTCCTCCACACGGGCTGCAAACAATTGACAGCCTTTCTTGTAGCACTTTTTCAACTGCATTGTTGAGATTTCTCTAACAACCACAGCTCTAGGAATTCCTTGGATTGTTTTTTGATTCCCCTCCTCATCTAGACATGTAAATTCCTTGTTACGACAGTCCTGGAGGGCATGGTGTTGGTCCAACCAGTCCATCCCAATTAAATAGTCATAAGAGCCTAAAGGAAAAATATTCAATTCAACCTTCGTGCTCAATCCCTTCATGTCCACAGGACAGGACTTAACCAACTCAGTGACTTTCCTCTTGGTTCTTGTAGCCAATTGCACTAACCAAGACTTTTCATGTTTGCTTCTTGATAAATGCAAACTTTCCACCACTCTAGGGTCTATATAACTATGGCTAGCCCCTGAATCAATTAAAATAATAAATGGTTGGTTGTTAATCATACCTTCCACTTCAATCATGTGTGACTAAAATTCAGCTTGCTTATTGTCCAGGGCTGCATAGATCCTTGGCATTCTACTAACCATGTCCTCCACTGCTTCAGCTTGTTGAACATTATGGACAGCTCTTGCTTTTCCATTTTTGTGGGGACAATCTCTATACTTGTGATTCTCTTTACAGCCCCAACACTGAATGGGCATCTGTCTTGGCATTGGTTCCCCCACTTTATCCATTCTCAGCTCTCTAAATGATGGATGTCCTTGAGGACTATTTCTAAAAAAGGGTGGTATATTTCCCGTCTGCCTCTGTTCTTTCTTGAACTTCTTCTGGTCATCCCAAGCCTTCTGAAAGGTAGGCTTTTCTCTTTGTTGTTCGTATAAGCATTTCGCTCTTCTTATTGTTTATTCCATAGTCTTAGGATCATCATACTGAATCTTGTCACCAATAGGAGGTGGAAGTCCACTCAGATACCTCTGAATCTTGGCAGCCTCATCTTTGATGAATGGAACATACTTCAGTAATTCCAAAAACCTTCGTTCGTATTCATCAATGGTCATGCTGCCCAGCTTGAGTTTGAAGAACTCCTTCATCTTTCTGTCATAGTATCTTTTAGTCAAGTATTTCTTCTCGAAATACCTCTTGAATTCCTTCCATGTGATATCTTTCTCTCTAACGTGTTGCACCTGCACAAGTTGATCCCACCACATGGATGCTTTTACTTTTAGTTGATACATCGCAATTCCTCCTTCTGCATGAGAGGAATAATTCTGCACTTGGAAGTATTTCCTCATTCCAAGCAACCATGTTTCAGCATCTTCCTCCTTCTTATGTTCTCCATCAAACGTAGGAGGCTTAATCTTGTTCATCTCCCCTTTCAATTCATCCACTCCATATCTTTGGTTTTTTCTGGTAGGGGATGGGCTTGAACTATTGTGTGATTCCTTATCGGAATGCTTTGGGGAGCTACGACGATGTCTGCTACCACTCCTCGATCTTCTTTTTCTCTCAAGGGTCCTGCGGCTCCCTGTTTTGTTTGTGTCACTCTCCTTTTCCAATTTCCTTTCTATTCTTTTCAGGCTCTTCAACATATTTAAGTTGAATTCACCTTGCCAATCCCTGACCCTCATGATCTTTCGGCTATCGACTCGACAAGCCTGGGCATCTTTCTGCAATCTTTCAATGATTTTCATCATATGCCCTTCCTTATACAATTCTCTTTCGTGACCATTGGATTTCGATCCTTCGACTCCCAAGTTGACATCCCTTCCTTCTCTTTCATTCTCTGAATTGGAGGCAACCCACACCTCTTCCATTTCTATACTCGACGTCGATTCGCGGTTGTCCTGACACTCGTTGAACTCTGCACACACAATGTGCAG
>SNQJ01S0012982.1:95471-113113 GCA_010110895.2 Picea sitchensis
TCCCAAGTTGACATCCCTTCCTTCTCTTTCATTCTCTGAATTGGAGGCAACCCACACCTCTTCCATTTCTATACTCGACGTCGATTCGCGGTTGTCCTGACACTCGTTGAACTCTGCACACACAATGTGCAGTCAACCAAAGTTTGTTAGGCCTTAAAGCCTTAATAAAACTACAACATTCATAAACCAACGCAAATTAAGAAAACATTTTGATTCCATGAATTTTCTGAGCTCTATTTGGCTCTGCAATTTTCGGCGATAGCCCCCATTTTCTTAGTCTCCAACCCATGCATCCATGGTCCATGATCAAATGCTAAACTGCTAGGTGCTAGAAGGCTCTCCAAATGAAACTTCGGGTTTCGAAATTTTGGGGTTTCGAGATTTTGGGGTTTTGGGTTTTGGGGATTTCGAGGCTTCGGGGTTTCGGGTTTCGGGGTTTTGTTCCTAGAGGTTCTCGCACTCACTTCCCTCTCCAACTCCCGACTTCTGAAATTCCGACCTCTCTCCCCCTGTGCCCATAGCACAGCTATCGCCGAACAAGGCAGTGACACATGGTGTCCCTAAGAAGGTCCACATCACTTCCGATGACATCATAGGGTCCCACCACTTTCACTTTTCATTTCGACCCACTGGCACGTGGTACACACCCATGTGTCCACGTCCATTCCAAGTGAAATCCAACGGTTAGACCTCTCTTAGATCTACGACGTAGATCCTTTCAGCACTTCGGGATTTCGAATCGATTCTTCCGTCTTCGAAGATTTCGGGACTTCGAAACTTCGGAACTTCAGGTTTCGGGTTTTCGATAACCGGGAGTTCACGATGTAGCGACTCCAAGTCTCTTGTCACTTCATTCCCCGATTCTGAAATGATCCAACGATCCTCGATGATTTGGATCTAATGGTCCATATCTTTTCGGAGTTTCATGAACCCGGATTTCGCGACTTGCGAAAACGAGGGGTCTTTCCCTTTGGTTTCCTGAGTGCCGAAATGTCGACCGACAGCCACATGTCCCTCCAATGGATGGTCCTGACGAATTTGGGATTCTGCGTACCATGATTTCCACACTCCTATGCAACTCCAAAGGGTTTTAATCCTTGTGCACGTTCTCCAGATCTAACGGTATCGTGAGGGTTCTCCTTTCCTCCCGAACATATCATATGGATCCAACACTTCTAGTGTGGAGTTCTCTCTCTCCCTGTGGCCATATACCACACCAGCTGCAGTTTTATAATACCGCTACACCTCCTGAGCTTTGTAACATGGTCAAGTAGCCTGTTGACACTCAGAAACATTCTGAGGTCTAAAATTAGTCCTCCAAACACAATTTCTTCTCAAACCTCGGTCCAAAGACCACTTATCCGGCCCATCCAGTCTCAACGTTGAAACTAGGCTCTGATACCAAACTGTAACATCCCCGGCCGTCATCCCACTAGCTGGGAAAATGCTACTGTGCGGAAAAACATCATTCTCATACTTAATTAATAACATGCATTTAAATCAAATTAAACACATTAAACTCAGAGTAAGCACAAGATTACTACTAACATAAATAATTCCTAGCATTAACAATAATTCATATGGACAACAGAATACATGATACATATAAGCATCACAGGCATGCAAAACATAATATTAAGCATAAGTTGATACTTATATTTGAAACCGTGGTAATTCCACCAACTACGTGCAGGCCTTCCACAAACCTCCCAGCCTTAGACCATGTTGCTCATCACTCTCAGCAGTAGGTCACCCCCGAGTTGGGACTAAGCTCCACCCAAGGCAAGGAATCCTAGTCTAGGCTGAGGTCATAGGGAAAACTGCACAGAATAACCAGAAGGATTCTTCCCAGGATGCCTTCTTATGCCCACTACTCACGGACTTTCATTCCCCACATGCATGTTCTACCCGGGAGTATACACGTTCACAAGCACAATCCATCAGTGCTTCACCTCCCTCTCTAGGTCTCAGCAACAGGCCAGATCAGGAAGTCTCAGAGCTCTGTAGCTGGTGTTAGACTCTCTCTAGGAGAAAACCACTTCCTAGCAAACTCTCTCACCTAGAGAGAGCTGCTCACAACCCTGAAAACCTGCCTCTTCTACCACAATCACCTCCCTCACAACAGCAGCAAACCACACCCAGCCAAGAATTGTGTGGCCACCATAGTCAATTGGGACAACAAACACGGGTTTCCCAAACAGATGACAGACAGACGCTTCAGCATACAGGGCTCAGCAATTTAGAGACACTTTGGTTTTCCCAACCTGTAATATAGGACAGACTCACGATTTATACAGAGGGTGTATCGGCTCCTCCAGAGAACAACATGGGATTCGGGTTTTAGAGTTGCGTGAGGGTATGCAGAGGTCAGACGGGATTCATCGTTCAGACAGTCGATGGTGGAATGGAGGAGGAACCCCCAACACGACTCATTTCAACAGTTTTAACTACATGCGCTTGGGTTGACACTTGTCACCCATGAAGTTGCATGCACTCCATAGCATGCGTTCCCTTTTTCACATGTTCCCCTTCCAGGAACTTAGGATAAAAACAATACATTTCACATGGATTTTTGGAATAATATTAAAAAAATATTATTCCCAAAGACTTAAGCCCCTAGGCTTAGCCCCTAGGCTCAACACTTAGCCTCTCTTCCCAACCTTCCAACCCCCAATCCCTTACCCACTCTGTGGAAGCTTAGTCCCCCATCACTCAGTCATCGTGGTCGGTCTGCACGTAGCAGTGTTTATATTTGTATTAATGTTTTGCATGATTACATATACAAAAGCAGGCTCCTGGCCTTAACACTTAGGCTCTCCGGCCTGATAACACATAAGCTCACCAGCGTATATAAACTTGGCTCACCAGCCTATAAAACATAATTACAATTCATGATGCAAGCTTTATACTTCATAGACATGATTTACAATAGGGCTCGGCCTTGGGGACATTACAAAATGTGTGTGGTATTTTATAGCTAGATATATTCTATGTAGGTTCAACACATTTACATGGTATCAGAGCTGACAGACTACTAAGAAAAATACACGCCGAATTATTTTTGCAGGTACCAAAGATTGAAGACAGTCGAAAAATGGAATTCCCAAAAGAATTCATTCTTACAACTTACAATTACTTTGCATGGAAGGAGAGGATAATCATGCATCTTGGAAGCAAAGGATTGTACAGGTTAACCATGAAAACGGAAATAGAACCAACATCATCCATAGAAAAATCCAAGTATCCAAATCGAATGCATGAATCATTAGGAACAATTTGCAGTCTTGTTTCTCCTGATCTCCTTTTTCACATATTTCCTGTAAAACCCCCAATGAAGCTTGGACCACCATGGAATGGCTCTTTGGAAACAAGAAGAGATGAGGGGACACATGCTTGAGGTGGAATTTCTCACATTGGACCCAAAAATCTTCGACAATCTCCAAGATTTACTTACACAATTTAAGGATTTACTGTTGCAACTCAAGGCTTGCGGGGTTGATAAATCTAAGGATGAGAAATAAATGGTTCTCACCATTCTCTCCAAACTTGGTCCTGAATTCTTAGTGTTTGTATCCACATTCCATTCAGTATAATTTGCCTCTGGAGCCACCTGGAAGATTCCTTCTCTTGAGGAATTAATCGAATCCATGACACAAGAGCAAACCAAGCTCATCAACATGGGAAAAATCAAAGGCCCAAAGGCACATGAACTTGTTGTGAAATATGGAAGCAGTCATAAATATCAAAAATATAAATACAAAAACAAAAGGAAATCACATGAAAATCTGAATAAGGAAGGGTACTCAAAACCCTTCACCGATGCCTCTGGATCCAAAGGTGAAAAGGGAAGAAAGGGGGAGAAATGCACATATTTCCATAAAGGATTCCATCCAGAATCTGCATGCATGCATAAACAAATAGATCTAATGACTCAAATACTTTAGCAAAATAAACTTGGAGATCGCATCCTTGAGGGTGCCAAGAAGAAGAAATCAGAAGATGAGAATCCCAAGAAAGGCAATTATAGCCAAGAAGAAGAAGTCAGAAGATCAGAATCCCAAGAAAGGCAATTACAGCCATGCCTTGATTGCCATCAACTCCTCTCCTAATTCTTGGATCATCGATTCAGGAGAATCATTTCACATGGCTACCACAAAATAATTATATTCTTCATTGGATGCATGAAAAGGTCCTCCTATTCGGATGGGGGACAACTCTCTAGTCGAGGTCACCGACAAAGGAAGGATTGAACTCACCAACGGAAGCTTCGAGAATGTGCTACATGTTCACAAACTTTATGTAAATCTTCTCTTTGTGAATTAGATGACATATTTCGGCACTGGAAAGAAATTAATATTCACACCTGATGCAATGGGCATCTATGACATGAAAACCAATTCCAGGGTTGCTACCGGTGAGGTAAATCATCAATCTACATTGTATACATTTTCTGAATTTATTGAACCAGGTTAAGCTTTACTACTTACCCATGTTGATGAAAGCAATAGGATATGGCACAAAACGTTTGGGCATTTGAATTTTAGATACATGCAACATCTTAGAAAGCAAGGATTGGTTGATGATCTACCAGACATCCATTTCTCCAAAGGAATATGTGAGGGTTGTGTTCTTAGAAAACACCCTCAAGATAAATTCGACAAAGGAAATACTCAGAGAGCTTCCTCTCCTCTAGATATGATCCATAGTGACCTCATGGGCCCTTTCCTGCATCCATCAATCAACAAAGCAAGGAATGTGCTCATTTTTGTTGATGATTTCTCATGTTTCACATGGATTTACTTTCTTAGGAAAAAATCAAAGGTCTTTCAGCACCTCAAAGATTTCAAAGCCCTTGTTGAGACACAGTCTGGAAAGAAAATCAAAGTCCTCCGAACTGATAACGGGGGAGAGTATGTCAACCATGAGATCCATAATATTTTTCATGAGGCAGGGATTCAGTTGCATCACATAGTTCCCTATACTCCGCAGCAAAACGAAGTTGTTGAGCGGAAAAAAAGATCTCAAAAAGAGATGACATCTTGCATGCTACATGCAAAGTCACTTCCATAGAGACTATTGGACAAACAACTTAATTGTGAAACCTACATCCAAAATAGATCTCCCCGTAGATATGTCAAGAATAATACCCCCTATGAGGCTTGGAGCTGCCTCAAACCCGAAGTGACCCACTTTCACATTTTTGGTTCATGTGCATGGGCCCGGATTCCATCTAAAAAGAGGAAGGAACTTGATCCACATAGAACTAAGTGTATTTTTGTTGGATACCCCAATGGTGTGAAGGGATACAGACTTATTGATATTTCCTCGGACTGACTCATCATTGAGCAAAGTGTCCACTTCGAGGAAAGTGTCTCGCATGTACCTCAATAGCCACATGCAAACACCTTTATTCTTCCACCTGTCAGAGATGATGAGCATGCACATGATGACTCTTCTTCAGATGAGACTTATGATTCAGAAGATTCAGATGATACAGATACAGAGTCAATACAGTCAGATGCAGATTCAATGCATCTAGATGCATATGCAGAGCAAGAGCAAAGGCCCAAGTCAACCCAGACTACTCTTCAAGATGCATGGGATCTTGTTGGTGATCAGGGGATCAAATTTTGCTCAAAAATTCAAAGTGCTCAGAATCACTTCAAATCGAACAAGAGCGTAGACCTCATCGTTGTGAACCCAACGCAACTCGTTTCATCTCAAACGGGCATCGGGAGTGAGAGATATCGCGATCTGTTTGGATTGTCAAACAGGCAAAAAAAGGACGCTGATTGTGCAGTCTGTATAGTCCGTACGCTGACGTGGCAGAGGTTATGTGGTAGTTTTTGATTGGTAGACATTGGACGAATCCTGTGTCGACATGTGGCAATTTTTGGTTTGTGTTTGGGTGCCACATGGCCCAATCATGGGTCGCCACATGGCCCAATCATGGGTCGCCACGTGGCACCATTATATTGGTTCAAAATTATGTGGAGTCAGTGGGATTCGAACCCCGGACCTCCCCCACTGGTCAAGCCTTAACAAAGTCTGTCTGAACACCATACCACGTGTTAGTTCTTACAATGTATATGGAAATTTATATATTTGAATATGTTTAAACGATTATGTGGCAGGGGGTCGGGTTGGGGCTTAGCCCCAGCCCGCGGTTATATTACGTATACCATGTGGCCACTATACATATGAATGCGTGCGAATATAACGAAGCCCGGTCACATTACTTTTTAAACCATATGACCATTGTGTAAGCGTGTTTTAACTTGTGGTTTAAAACGGTTGAATGACCCGCCACATGTTTCATTATTATTTGGCCTTGAAATGGTTAGCCCTTTTTATATTTGCGTCGGTCGTATGGAGGACCTCATGTGCCCGAGAGCTAGGTGGTTAGGGGTTGGTACACCCATAACCATCCTAACGTTCGCACCATTGGCGTGGTTGCACCCRGTGCCGGGTTTTTACGCCTTAAATGGCGTGTGTGCTAGGGGTCATGAACAAGGGTGTGATTTGTAGATGCAGAGACAGCAAGCTTGAAGGGGGGACTTCCAAGAAGCCTAACTTCTTCGTTTTTTTGCCAAACGAGGTGCCGAAAAAACCCAGCTAGGGGATTTTTGAAGCTCTGAAGCCTTTGGAGTAGTCTGTTGGTCAATTTGAGCATTGTAAAGTACGTTTTTGAGAACTTTTAGCAATTAATAATAATGATCCATTGGAAGCTGGACCAGGAGATGTAGCCCAAGAGAGGTGTGAACTCCTTTATCATTTGGTTTGTTTATGTGCTTATGTTCATTGATTATGTTGTTGTTTATTTGTGTCTTAAATGAGTAAATACTATTAATAATGTGTTGCAAAGTTGATCCATTTGCTTTTAACACATAAATTTTACTTGCAAATATTTTCAAGATTTCAAGTCTTCTTCATTTCTAGATCAGTTGGTGATCTAGCCGATACTGGGAGGACTCGGTCTGATTTATAGGAGCCTCCCCTTGCACTCACTGCTACTGAACCATTGCCACACAGGCATATTTTCTTGGTTTAGTCTTCAGATCCATAGTATTATGGCGAGGTTGTTGGAAATCCCTTTTGGGAATCTTCCATGCAAGAGGAGTACAACTCCCTCCTCAAGAACCAGACTTCGAGACTTGGGATCTGGTTCCCCTTCATTTTGGAAGGAAACTTGTCAGGTGCAGATGGGTCTACAAGACCAAGAGCGTAGCAGATGGACAAATTAGCATATACAAAGCCAGGATTGTTTCCAAAGGCTTTTAGCATGTGTATGGCATTGACTATGATGAGACCTTCACTCCAGTAGCGAAGATGGATACCATATGATTGGCACTTTCCATTGTGACAACAAAGGGATGTGAAGTCCATCAGATGGATGTGAAGAATTCATTTCTTCACGGTGATATATCTGAGGAGATCTATATGGAGAAGCCCTAGGGATTTATGCAGGATCCATCTTTAGCCTGTCGACTGAAGAAATCTCTTTATGACCTCAAGCAGGCTCCGAGGGCATAGTATTCCAAGATGGACTCCTACCTGTTGTCACATAACTTTGTACGTTGAAATCAAAATCGAATGTTTACATGCTCAGAATGGTTGATTCACTTCTACTCTTAGTTTTGTATGTTGATGATGTGTTGATCACCATTTTCTCAACTTCGGCGATTGTTTCAATCAAGAGGATTCCACATGACAAGTTTTTGATGATAGACATGGGTTTGCTACACTTCTTCCTTAGACTCGAGATCAGTCAAGATGCATCAGACATCAAACTATCTCAGGCCAAGCATGCACGAGATCTTCTTGAGATATTTCACATGACATACTACAATTCCTCTCCGATTCATTTCCTATCAGGAGTCAAACTTGAGGATGGGGGGACACTCCACTGGTTGACAACACACTGTACAGACAGCTAGTGGGGAGCTTGTTGTATCTCACACACTCCAAACCAGGCCTCTCATATGCAGTTGGTGCAGTTTCCAGGTTCATGAAGGAGTCGCATGAGCTACATTAGAAGGTTGCAAAGTGTATCCTTCGATACGTACAGGGCACCATCACCTTTGGGATTCATTATGAAGTAGACTCTACATTGGATCTCATCAGGTTCATTGATTCTGACTGGGATGGCGATAGCACTGATCGCAAGTCCACATCTGGTTACTCACTTAGTCTTGGTCTCGGTCCTATCTGTTGGTCGAGAAAGAAGCAGGCTTCCATTTCTCTATATTCAGCCGAGGCAGAGTACAGAGGGGTAGTTAACATAACCATGTAGGCTATGTGGCTACACCATTTTCTCATTGAGTTGGGCATTCAGTTTCATCGATCGATTGTCATCTAGTGTGACAACCAGAGCACTTTGAAGTTTTGCATAGATCCAGTTTAGAGTCAGTGGATGAAGCATATCGATATCCACATGCACTACATATTGGAGTTAGTACATGAGGGGATTGTCGACCTACAGTTATGTCCTTCAGCAGAATAGACGACAGACATCTTCACCAAGACCTTCACTGAGTAGAAGTTCCATTCTCTGCGAAGTTGTCTTGGAGTGAAGGACACAATTTCCTAGCAACTGTCAGTTCTTCTTTTTACATACATTGTACCTTGAGGGGGGGGGTTTCCCATGAGGTTTTCCCTGTTTCCTCACTTTATTTTAGTGTATATTTTATATTTGGGTACCTAGCATGGCCTCGTTGTCAGAACCCATTCTTTATTTTCACCATAGTGATGTTCAGGGGGGGTGTTGAAGTTACTTCACACACACCTAGGATTTATTTTTCCTAAGTTTTTTCTTTGTTTATTAGTCATTATTCAGTCTCCTATATTTTAGGAAGAATATTCCTCTAGGAAGAATATTCCCTTCATTTTTCACTTCAGTTTGACTAGTTGAGTGGAGTCTAGATGCTACATTGGTATTGTCACCGTGCAACATTGGGCTCATCACTAGCTAATGCGCATTATACTTGGGATCATCACCATACTAATGCATTACCCATGATTCCCTGACATCCTCCACACTTCACTTTGTTTCAATCAGTTAATTGAAGACTGATAGACTAGTTAACTCAGCTAGGTGGCAGCTCACTCCCGCAACTGCCCGAGAGACTAAAATAGGTGGCAGTTTACTCCCATAATTGATGGTGTGTGTCCATATCAGTCTAGACCACCACTATGGTGCATTGGCTTCTCCTCTAGTGCACATTGGTTGAGTTATAAAGAGTATTTCATGTGTAAATTATGATTCATTCATTTGGTTAATGGGAATTCTTCCATCCTTTCTCGCTTGCTTCTTCTTTCTCAATTTCTCTCTGCAAATGTGTGTGGTATTTTCTAGCTAGATCTATTATGTGTAGGTTCAACAAATTTACACAGGGTTGTCTACAGTTATATTTCAGGGTGGTTGGATGGGGCAAGGAAAGGGGGTTGTAGCCGTCTTCTAGTTGGAGCCAGAAAATTAGGGAGTTGGAGCTTCGTTCAGGTTGCAACATGTAAATAGGGGGTTGAAGCCTCCTTCTAGTTGTAGATGGAGAAATATGAATGCTTCCAATGAATGTACTCTTTGATAAATAAGAAAAATATTATGTGGTTTTTTCCCTCATTGGGTTTCCACGTAAAATTTCGGTGATGTGTTGTTCATGCATTGATTTATGGTATATTGAATGTTGATTTAATATAATTGAATATTTATATTGTGGTTAAAGAAAGAAAATTACTAATACTGATTCACCCCACCCCCTCTCAGTATTCCAACAAGGATTTTTTAATGGGTAGAGTGGATGTTGAAGGGGGGATGTCTATTAGGAGCAGTAGTTGGGTGGAGCTATGAGGGGAAAACACAAATAAAAGAGGTTAATCATGAATGTGTAAGGGTCTCCCATGGGTAAATATAGTACAATAGGGTTTAGTAGGGGGGGTCTGCAAGAGGATATGTTTTCTATCTAAGTTAGGAGAATCGTGAAGGGGAGGAGGGGTTGCATGTGCTAGGGTTACATAGGGTAGGGGGGGGGTTTTATTGAGAGGTCTTTGTGCACTATGTAAAAAAGGGAAAGGCGTGAGATTCAAAGAGGGTTGAGCCATGGAGCTAAAACTCTATGTCAAATCTATGACCCTATGGGGAGTTTAAAAATGGATACCCCCAAGAGCCATGACCATTATAACTTCAATAAAATCAATGGAAATGTTGGGGTTGAGTGGGGAAATGGGAAAGAGAGAGGAAGGAAGTTGGTAAGTAAGGAAGAATTAAGGCATGGAAAATATGTTTGGGAGGGACATGGGGGAACTGGACTCCTCCCTTCCATAATGAGAAATCCAACAATATCAAAACCTTGAAAATAGTAACACCACGGAGTCAACAATTTAATTCGAAACAACAATCCACAACCACCAAGGAAAAAAATATGAACCAATAATCCATCACACCAAGAAAACAAATAAAAGGATATTTTTCCATACCAGTAGTATGGTGATTGAAATATATCTTGCACCCACCATTATTCCTCCTCCAATATTTGGGCATTCATCGTTTCTCAATCACTCTGTATGCAAGCGGTGATGGGAAAGGGAGAATATTTGGAGAATAATGGGAGTTTTTCCCAAAATACATTTTTTGAATACAAAAAAAGTTGTGTACCCACTTGGGATTTTTACTTTTAACAAAAGTGTTTCCAAATTTGATCTCTTGAGAGGGGTACTTTCCTTGTGTTGGCATAGGGACAAATTTTGGTGCTCCTTCAAACACATTAATTATTTTTCTTTCAAAACTTGGCTCTTGTTTTTGTTGGCTAGTGAAAGGATCTTGAGCCATTAACACGTACAATTTTAGGAGTTTGAACCCTATTAACTCAATTTGTTTCAAATTAATTCATTCTCCCATATGTATGTCCATCATGGTACAACCAAGGATAGTCAATGCACCATCCACACTCAGTCACATGAAGCACCCCCAATAATGGTGTAAATGCTTTCAAGGTAACCTCAAAATATAACACTCCCTATTTATGAGGAAAATGTTTTCACCAACACCAATATACTCCCCTTGCATCTCAACCAAACCTACCATCCATAAATACAAACCTACTGCAATCTCAAAGGCAACCATTGGTTTCTAGAAAGGAATTATCAACCAAAAATCATTCTCCTCCATCAAGGAAACACACCACACCTCACCTCCTCAAAAAAACTAGAAATCTCATAAATGGAAGTATCCAATGAAATATGGTTAGCATATCCCATAGGATCTCTATACACCCTCACCAAATATCTAGGTGCTCCTACATTCTCTTGTCTAGTAAGTTACTACCAACTCCCTCTTAGTCCCTACTTTCATGCACAAAGAATCAAAATTTGAGTTGGTACACTAACCTATATTATCTAAACAAAGCACCTTAATCTTCTTCCCTACCTAGTTTTCAATGAAGGTCTTGAACTCTATGAACTTATTGAAAAATTCATCCTTAGTCTTCAAAAAATAAATCCATGTTCTATGAGAGAAATCACTAATGAAGGTGGCATGATACAAACTACATATCAAATGGGATGATGACATGAATCGACACACATATGAATGGATTATATCAAGGCTCGCTCTTGATTTATTCTAATTGATAGTAAATGTATCCTTGACATGCTCGTCAAGAACACATCCCCTACATACTTATTTTTTCTTGATCTTGAAGTCTGGAAATCCCTACACTAAGTTCTTAAAGAGAAGAAGAACTCCAAGATGTAAGTGTCCAAAACATGTGTTCCATAACTCACATAATCTTTTACTACTATGCACCAGAGCACCATGCTTCACCAAATCTAATTGCAATTTATAAATACCTCCAACTCGAAGCCCTTTAGCCACAAACATGGGTGCAATATCTAATTATGACCTTCTTATCATCATACTAGCCACACATTGTAGATATATCATACAATAAATTGAAAGGTGGTTTTTATTCAAGATAGGTGATGGACCTTCACATTGTAGATCATGAGACCCATCTCTGATAGATGTTTACCTTTTCTTGTCATTAAAAAACCCACTATTTTGACCATGATGAACATAAAATATGGTTTTATGTAATTAAATTATGAATGGTCTTATTTGGTTGATTTCTTGTGTTGCATGTGATTATATGTTCTTGATTTCATGATGATGAGAATATTTTCATGACTAACTCTTAAGAAAGTTGAATCACTAATGGGTTTCTACTTTATCTTTCTTTGAGGAATTATTGGGATTTTTTCCCCTCACCCTCCTCCATGGACCGACAAGTATTTGAGGCACATAATCCAACTAGGGGCCCTGAATTTAGTGATCTTGAGAACATAGCCACTTCAATGAAGGAGTGATTAAAGGGATGAACTGATGTAATATTTTGGTATAGGAAAATCCTAGGGGATAGTCTTCGGTTAGTTAGTCAATTATTGCACTCATTCATAGGTTATTTTGTTGAGTACTTAGAGATATCAAACTTCTTGAAGTCTAATTATGTTTTAAGATGATATATTAATGGAAGAGTCTCGTTTTCAAGCTTGTTGTTATTAGTTGCTTCAAGGTTCATTCTAGGGACCTTGGGTAGGACCCACCTACGGTTACTATAGTGACTTTTTGTAATTTGCTTGACTATACTTTCAACACTATTGGTTCCTTTTGTTTATAAACTAGGATTTGCATGATTATCTTACAAACAATATGTTTCCTATAGAAGAAATGTTAATTTTGTAAGTAGCATTTCAGTGTGTAGTTATTTCAATTCATGTTGTAGTTACTTCTTTATTATTCTTAACTAGTAGCTTTTGCTTGCAACATATGTTTAGTGTGAATTATGTCTTTCCTGTAGAAATTGATATATCACTATATAGTTCCTTATAGAAACTCACTATGGTTGTGGGAACACTTTCTCTTCGACAACATTATTTCTAAATGATTTGTATTAGTTTGTAAACTCTTGTCATTATCATAAAGAAGGACCATGAATCACTTCAATTGCACCTCAGGAGGGACTATTTTTTCATTTCCATGATTCATTTCAACTTATGCATTAGAATAAATTACCACGGGATTTTCTTTGTATTTATTTGGGTTAAATTAGGAACTTGCAACTTCATTTTTCAACAAAATTACTTCTTGGTTTCAGATGTAGCAACCTATATTGGCTCACCTAGATTTGCAACCTCACATTTCTCTTCTTGTAGACTCGTACCCCAACTTTCCAATGATAGGAAAAGAGGGGATTATTCATTGGGATGCTTGATATTTTGAATTATGTTTTGTATATTTTTCTTTCAATTATTTTACAAATTTCCTTGAAGTTGAATTTTAGATTCCATTTCTATAGTGATAAGTAGTTGTTATTTTTTTCTCCCTTAATGAAGAACATAAGTGGTCCTTTGATCAACATAGTATTTTCTTGTAGATATATGCATGTGTGTGGTCTACATTGTTATCACATGAACTTGTCAGAGTCCAGTGGGTTTGTGGTTTCTACCTAAGTCTGTAGTTTTGCCTTGTCTCTATCCTTTTTGCAGGCCGATTCTTGAATTTTTTCCCCCTTCAGACGATAAAATCATTTTTTGTTTTCCCTTGTACGTTTGTGCACCTTGGTCTCCCTATTTTCTCAGCTCGCAGCAAGTCATCCAAATCCTTGATCATGCAGGTCACAACCATGAACACAAAGTGCAGCTTTCTTAAACATCATGTTTCGATATTGAAGCATAAGCAAAAGACATTTTTAATCTTTTAGCGGAAAATCTTCTGGGAACAGTCCAGATCAGTGGCTCATGGACGTTCGAGAGTGCAAACTTGCGTGAATTATAGCGCTAGAAAAAAATGCCTCGAAGTGAATATGAGATGTTGATCTGAAAGGGGACATGTGGTAGTTGATCCAAGCCTTCGAGGAAATGAGCTTTGAGAGATTTGAAATGAGAAGTTCTTAGAAATCCTGAAGGGCCGAAGTCCTAAAGGCTCGAAATGGATCTGATATGTTGATCAGCCAAAGCCACATGTCATCAAATCCATAGCTCCGGGTAAAAGTGCATGGAGAAGTAAGCCAGATTTGAGTTTTGATTTTCCTGAAGTCCCGGAGACCCGAAGTGGATCTCATCCATCCAAATCCAGAATGCCACGCATCATCAGATCCTCAGCTCCAGAGGTTTTTCATAGAGGGAAATGTGGTTTGAGAATTGAAATTCCCGAAGATTGATTCATGAAACAGATCCCAGTCGTTGATTCGAAGAGGGAAGATTTGATCTGTCGATATAAAGCACCGGAGTTGGGTCGTTGATCAGGAAGACTCATCTCAGATCAACGGTCATGCTCCATTGCGGGGCCAGAAGGTGCACACATTTTAAAATTTTAAGGGAAGGCCACAATTGGAACCATGGTTTTGGAAAGTGACGTGTGGTGGTTCATGGTGAATTGCGGGGACAAAAGAGGTTTTCTTTCAAACCACCCTAGGTTGCGCCCACAATCAAGAAATTGCATAGGGTCATGGCCCTAGGTCACATTGAAGATGGAACGATGGAGAGGAGTTGTGCCAAAGACTGAAAGTGTCTGTATTGGTCACAAAAGAATATTTGCTTGGCCTCAAGATGTCGGGATTGACTCGAAAATTTCGTATGGCACGGCCTGGAAACATTCATGAGTGTCAAGCCCTGTCTTGATCCCAATGAAGGTAGTTATTGAAGATTTGGGGCGATAGTTGAGACCTCATCTCACTCCATAAATGGAAAGTGTTGCAGAGCACAGCCATGAAGGCATGCTAATGATCTGAAGCTTCCTTATGGGCAATTTTTCCTGTATAGAACATAACTGCGCCTGGCTCGTATCTGACATGAGAAAACCTACACAATCTGACAGATCAGGTGTCGACTGAAGGCTTTGAAGGCAGTGGTCTGATCACACTCCTAGTGGTTGCAGCATTTCTGGGTATTTATAGATAGTTTTGATATTTTGTTAAGGTCGAATGGTTGAGCTAGGCTCTCAGCTATTGTAATATTTTTATGAAGAACATTGGTTCTCTGGTTATGTATTTGTTTTTGAGACATCTTGGTTAATCTAAGTCATCTTTCTTGCTCCATATTATTTTCCTGTGATACTGAGAGATTTCATGATTGACTGATTCACATGGATTGTTATGACTATATTATGATGAATATTATATTATAGTGTTGTTATAATTTCTTTCAATTTATTTGAGATTTGAATTCAAGAGTATCTTCCGTTTAAGTTTTTCCTCCTTAGGCTGTTGAAAGACCTAATGTCCACAGCAGACCTCTACACTCTCCTCACCAAATTCTTCCCTCTATTCACCCTTACTCCAACTTACTGACTAAAGTTGATTCCATACCTCAATTGCTTATGCATGCTAGTTCATATTTCTGAGTTAGAATGTTATTATCATTGATTCCTCTCCATTTGATCACCTAAAACTCATTTACATTTACTGTATGAACTGATGGGTACTGGGCTTACCTTCTGTGAAATATGAGGGTGACTTCTAGTGCTAACATTTATGGCGTTGTTGTCGTGGAAGGAATTGAAGACTTTTCCCTGGGATAGAACGACAAAGAAGCTCGGATTTTGAAGGTGCATTAGATATCAATACCATTGAAGATTGCAACTTTCACCTAGCGACTCCACTATTTATGTTTTGGCTTCTAAAGGCAGAAACACGAGGTCCACTCCACCACTGCCTCTAGCAACATTTGAAGCTAACCCAGAGGAAATTATCAAAAAGGGAAAGATCGCTCAAAAAGGTACCTACACCGTTGTACCAAGTTTTTCTGATAATTTGCATAATCCCTCTTTACAAACTCCAGTAACTATTTATGATTCTCCTATTATACAAACTACTGGAGTTTCAAGAAATTTAAATTTTGGGAGTTTCCTGCCGATTTCTCCCCTCCTATTCTTGTTTTGTAAGGAGAGAGATTTGACACCCCTTTCTCCCCCGAAGTTGTGAAGTGGAAGGAGAGATCTTTGACCTTAGAAGACTTTCCTACTCCAGACTTTACTACTCCTCCTCCTATTAGAGTTGTTGCAGTTACAGAAGGGGAAACATTTGTTACCTCTAGCCCCTCATCTTTATCTCCTAACACTCAACCTTTTCCTTTTTCTCCCAGAAGTAAAGACCCAGTCTCACCTATCCAAACTCCATCTCCTCCTAGTTCTCCTCCAGTTCACGTCCAAATGGGAGGTGTTAATCCTCCTAGGAACAGGATGGTTGAGATATTGGTTGCTAGATACGCCCCTCTGGTTTTGCCTCAGCTTATGAATGCTCTCCCAACCATAGAATACCTTAAGTACATGCCCCAGTTCACATGGGATGGAGACGTGACCATAGAAGAGCACCTTGCATCCTTTTATAGATTTGCAGAGATTCAGGTCATCAAAAATGAAGATGTGTGGATGAGAGTTTATGTAAAGAGCCTTGATGGTGATGCTAGGGACTGGCTTAAGGACTTGCCTTCTAGATCTACTGACGGGATTCCTGCTCTGGATGATTCATTCTTATGACACTAGGGGAATAAAAAATATCTCCTTTATAATATTACAGAATTTGGGGCACTTAAGAGAGAATAGGGGGAATCTGTTTCAGACTTCTCAAAGAGATTTAATAAGATGTATAAAAAGATTCCCGCTAAAATTAAACCTACAGAAACCTCTACCAAGATTACTTATGTTAATACTTTCGACCCTAATTTTTGCCTCTTGTTGAGAGAAAGAAGAGATACCTCCTTGGATCATATGCAATATTTATCCCTTGAAGTAGAATCCAATATATTGGCAGTTGACAAACTTAAGAGAAAAGTTGATAGAGACAGAGGAAAAGGTAGGTCTGAAACTCCAACTTCTAGTTCCTCTGCTTCCCCCCTTGAAATGGATGAAGTGACCAAGCTACTAAAATCACTTTCTGCTAGAATGGAAAAGATTGAATTAGAAGTGAAGCAGAGCTATAGGAATTCCCAAAATACTGAGAATAGGGGTAGTTTCAAAATACCAACTAATGCCCCTCAGATCATCCAAAGAGATCAGAGAAACAGGGATAGAGATGATCAGAAAATCCAAACTCCTCTTGAAAATAACATGGTTGCTGATGAAAATGAAGAGGAAGAAGATATCGATCCTATGATCCATTTCCTTGAAGATACCTCTTTGTCCCCTCATTTAACCCAGTCTACATACGAAGAGGACCTCATAAGTAATAAATTGAATGAGTTGAGAAAAGGAGAAAAGACCAACAGTGATCTGATTAGATATAACCTCAGATCCAAGAAGAAAAAAGGAAAGCCTGAAATTCTTGAGCGGCCTGCTAGAGCTGAGAAACCTGCTAAAGATATGGTAGACAACAACAAAGAGAGGAAAGCACATAGTCCCCCACTAGTGATCAAAAGTTCTATCCTAGAGGTGAAGGAGATTCTGAAGCCTCTCTCCTCTTATATATTTGAGCAAGAGATTCAAAATATTAGGATCCCTGTGCCTATCTTAGAATTAGTCAACAACGAGGATTTCAAAAGGTGCCTATCAAAAATTTTCTAGCCCGAACCTGCATCTCACTCCACATACTCTGTTAACCTCCAAGATGAAAATCCAGCTGTCATGTTAGGGCCTTTGATAGAGGATAGATATG
>SNQJ01S0012982.1:113142-136051 GCA_010110895.2 Picea sitchensis
CTTCTACACTTCATTGAACATCCATGATAAGTGTTGCATAACTACTTGATGGATTCAGGGGCATCTCACAATCTTATGCCTAAGATTGTCATGGAAAAGCTCGAGTTGGAAGTTACAAAAACCTATCATGACCTGTATTATTTCGACTCCATAAATTATTTGGATTCTATGAGCAGAAAAAAATGACTACAGATTATTAACAGGTGCTTAACACAAAATAAAAAAGATACAGTAAAATTGGTTTTCTATTCAATAAGTAAATAAGTTGAAACTGTAAAATGTAGCGGAAACAAGCTTGTTGGAATGGTCTCGGCTTATCTCTGAGAAGAGATGTGACGGTTGCACTCATTTGCTAGAAGATAATTACAATGAGGATATGAAGGCATTTTTTACAATAAATAGGAATGCCAAAAACTATAGACATCCAAAAACCTAACCCTAGGAGATGAAGCGCCAAAAGTCATGTGGGCTCTGTCTGGGTAAGTTAGTACATCAACTTCCCAGGGTCGTAACTTTTTCATACGATCTATGTCTTAGGCGTATCATAGACCGTTGGAAAGGTATCATCAAGGAGATTCATTTTGGGGGCTCAATTAAGATTTCAACTACCGTTGAGAAGCTCGATCCCAAAAAACCTTCATTTAGGCCCTCAAAATGGCCCCGAAAGTAAAAACTGCTAAAAATAGTAAATTGCCAAGATTGCCAAAAAACTGTTTTGAGCCAGTTGGAAAAGGTGGGTGGCCACCGATATACATTTGGATCAATCCTCCCTCCTTAGGAAGCAATGGTCTCCATTGCATTGATTTCCCCCATCAGATGAGGAAATTTCTGTTGAATTTGGCCCTGGGTGAGCCACTTGCCTTGGTGCAGGAGCACCCCTGCTTTGACGACTCGATAAAGATGGATCCTTTGTTGTCGAGTGCCCTTGATATGTGTGTCCACAATCTGATCACTAGATTCCTATTGTATGTAGTCAGGGTTGATATATGTTGGTGTCAATTTTTCTACTACGTCTGAGGAGTCCAATAATGGTGGGAAATAAGGGCAAAGGAGATCCACGTTGAACATTGGGTGCAGACCAAGGAAAGGAGGAATGTTGAGCTCAAAATAATTATCACCCATGGCCTTGGTGATGGTGTACGGACCATAATGGAGTGGGTGAAGCTTCCAATGGGGTCCTGGAAGGCGTTCTTTCTGCAAGTGCAACCAAACTTTGTCGCCCACCTAAAACTTATGTGGCACCCAATGTTGATCATGGCGCTGCTTGTACTTGTCATTGGACGTTTGTAGGATATCATGAACCTCTTGGAAAATGTGTTGGAAAATGTCATTGGACTTTTGTCAGCTTCAGTTGGAGAAGCAAATGAGTCAGTCGAGGTGACCGCAAAGGGACGTGCAACATCTATGGGACCCAATGGTTGGCATCCCAACCCCACCTGAAAGGGGTTGTGGCTAGTTGAGTTATGCAGGGCTCGGTTGTAGCTATGTTGGACATATGGAAGGCTCTCATCCCATGTGTGAGGGTGCTTTGAATTATACATGCGAAGGATATGCACAATCATTCAATTTACGACCTCAGTTTGGCCATCTGCCTGGGGGTGGAAGGTTGTGGATTTGGTGAGCTTGGTGTCCAACAGTGACCAGAGGCTCAACTAGAATGTGCTGAGAAATCGACTGTCTTGATCTGAGACAATGGTTTGTGGGATTCCAAAATGTACCCAGACTTGTTCAAAGAAGAGCTTGGCAGTGGCCTCTGCTATGATGTTCTTCTTGCAGGCAACTAGAATCGCCATCTTAGAAAAGCGATCAACAACCACAAAAACACAGTCATTTCCCCGCTTGGTGGATGGGAGGCCCAACATGTAGTCCATTGATATGGATTCCCATGGCCTGTCAGGAGTAGGAAGAGGGGTGTACATGCCATGTTTCTTAGTGGTCGGTTTGGCAATAGCGCAGGCAGTGCAGGATCTGATATACTTGTTGACCTCATGTCGAAGTTTCAACTAGCAAAAATGTTTTTGTAGCATCGCCACTATATTTTCAATGTCGAAGTGTCTTTTCACCTGACCTTAGTGGGCTTCTCATATCAACTTCCCTCGCTCGCTTGATGGAACATAGATATGGCCCAGATGACACAACAACCCATCCTGAAGATGGAAATTATCAACAACTTCATTTGCACCCAACATTTGGTAGGTGGTGGCGAAGTCTGGTTGGGTCTCATAGAGTTGGGGCCATCCAGAGGTCTCATTTCCACAAGAGTCTAGCATCGTGGTGAGTGTCGCGACTCACAGTCTGCTGAGCAACCATCAACGTGATTAGTGCTTCATGTTTTATACTTGATGTTGAGGTGGAATTGTTGCAAGTATGTGGACCACTTTTGATGGCAATCATTCTGCAATTTTCCTTGTTTCTGCATGAACTGCAGTGGCTTATGATTAGCGTGGATGACTGTCTCCTTTCCAAGAATGTAATGTCTCCATTGGCGGTAGGATTTCACAATGGAGTACATTTCTTTGTCATAAGTAGGGTATTTATAGACAGCATCTGATAGTGTCTCACTATGATAGGCCACGGGGTGGTCGTGCTGAGTGAGAACAACACCCACCACATAGTCTGAAGCATATGTCTCGATCTCAAAGGGTTGTTGCAAGTCTGGTAGTGAAAGTACTGGGGTTGAGCACAAGCGTTACTTCAAATCATCAAACACTTTTGTTTGGGTTTGGCCCACCGTAAATTTCACCTTACCACCACCCCTGGTTATTTGGCTGAGCGCCCATGCAATATGGGAGAATCCCAACACAAACCTGCGGTAGAAATTGGCTAGGCCCAAGAAGCTCTGAAGCTCAATGAGTGTGGTTGGGGATGGCCAGTCACAGATGACTTGGAACTTGGCTAGATCCACATCTATGCCATGGTGATCAATGATGTAGCCCAGGTAATGGACCTTCTCCATGCCGAAGGAGCATTTTTCCAAGTTGGCATATAGCTTGTGCTGCCGCATGGTGTGTAGAACCTATTGAATATGATGCAAGTGTTCGGCCCAAGTCTTGTTGTAAATGAGAATGACATTTAGATACACCACTACAAAATTATCAGTGAATGGTCGCAAGATATCGTCCATCATCCTCATGAAAGTGGCTAGAGCATTTGTCAAACCAAAGGGAATGACCAACCATTCAAAAAGGCCTTCCTTTGACTTGAAGGAGATTTTCCATACATATGTCTGTTCTATTGGGACTTGGTGGTATCCAAACTTTAGATCAATCTTACTGAAGTATTTAGCCCCCGTGAGTTGATCAAGGAGGTCGTTGATTCAGGGAATTGGGTACCGGTTTCTGACTATACCAGCATGACTGGGATCCCGCAAGGTTATGAGCTGGGATGGATGTGCCCCTTTTGGATTAGCTCTTGGATCTGTCGCTTGATCTCCTCATTCTCTAATAGAGAGTGGCGATAGACTAGTCGATTGGGAAATGGTAGGTCAGGGGTCATATTGATGGTGTGCTTGACCTGGAAGTGTAGAGGTACCCCAGTAGGTGAAGAGAAGATATCTGATTATTCTTCCACGACCTTATCTACTTGCTTATGTTGAGTGGAGAGGTTGGTCGCAGAGACCCTAGATGTGGTTGTGATATTTCACTTATTCTGAGAGCGAATCATGAAGAAGACAAACTTCCCCATCTGAGAGATGACCTTCCTACATTTCTTAGCAGAGATCAAGGAAATAGCACTAGGTGGGACTGCCTCGAGTATCCTGTACAATTTCATGTTCAAAGTAATAATAACACTACGAGGCCTAGACTCATATACAGCATGATGTTTCTATAAATAAGGTTGGCCTAGAATAACATCACAAACTTCGAGAGGAGAAACATCACATAATACCTCATCTTTGAAGGGCTTGATGTTGTACGACAGTCGACACTTTTGGCTAACACGAAGATCGCTTCCTTGGCGGAGCCATCCAATGGTGTAGGATTGTGGGTGTGGAATTGTCGATAGGGACAGCTACTTGATTACCTCTGTTGAGATCAAGTTCTTCTGGCTACCGCTATCAATGATGAAGTGCAGCGGGGTTCCTTTTACCCACATCTATGAATGGAAGAGGCATTCTCCTTCTTCTGGCTCGTCTAGTTCACCGGGCTGGAGCTTGGTGGTAGCAACGGTGGAACTGGGTTCCACATCAATGATACGTCTTCCCCTTTCTATTTATAGCTCAGAGTCATAACCCACATCATATTTAGAGGCTTTTACTTCGGCCACCAGTGACTCCTTTGAGCGGCAATCAATAGTGTTATGCCAAGGTCTCTTATGGAAGTCGCACCACTTCCCGGTATCTTTCTTTGTCTTTATGGTGTCCTTCTTTTCTTGCAGCTTGGACTGGTTGTCCTGAAACTTTCCATCTTTGCTCTGTCCTTTGTTATGTGGGTTGGGGCCACCCTTTCCTAGCTTTTTTTGTGAGGGGTTCCTAGGCCCAAATTGTCACGTCTTTTGTTTGAGCTTCTGCTCGATTTTGACGGCATAACGATAGGTCGCGCCCAAGGATGATATGTCCAGAAATTCCATTTTGGTTTAGATGTATCTATGCAGAGTGTCATGATTCTTGAGCACCATATGTCACTTTGAATCTTTGATATCCAGCTTGGTGCGCAAGGTATGGAAGATATTTGTGAAATCTGGTACTTCTTGGTCTCTTTCTTGCCGCAATGTGGTCCATTTGGTATACAAGTCATCATAACTTCAGACAGGGTAGTACTATTCCTTAATAGCATCCCTGAAGGATTCCCAGGTGGTTGTGACTGTAAATAATGAGGGTTCCTCTATTTCCTATTGCTCACAGAAAGTTTCCCACCAATCTTTGACATGGGGAACAACTTTGAGGAGTGCAAAAGTAATATTTTCTCTATTTGAAAAGTTATGGATAGAAAAATACCCTTCTAGTAGATTCAACCACTTGTCTAGAACATATGTGTCTATCTGACCTTCAAATATAGGAATATCAAATTTTATTTGTACCTTGAAGGGGGCGGCACCTCCTCTCGAAGAAGATGTGTTGCTTGTTGGTAGCCACCGAAGGATTTGCGCGAAACTATCCATCATCTCGTTCCTTTGTTGCGTGAGGGATTCCTCAATAAACAGTTTGAAAGGATCTCCTGTCCTGTTATATTTATTTTCTCCTGCCATGAGAGGTCGCTTGGGCGTGCGAGAGCCTTTTTCCTCAATAGAAACAAGCTCAAGACCCAACTCTTTGTACTTCGACCTCATTGGGGACATGCATTAAGACGACAAGGAGAAGACCGCTTTGATACCACTAATCCAGATTTTATGAGTAGACAACAATGACTACAGATTATTAACAAGTGCTTAACACAAAATAACAGAGATACAGTAAAACTGGTTTTCTATTCAATAAGTAAATAAGTTGAAACTGTAAAATGCAGCGGAAACAAGCTTGTTGGAATGGTGGCGGCTTATCTCTGAGAAGAGATGTGACGGTTGTGCTCGTTCGCTAGAAGATAATTAAAATGAGGCTCTGAAGGCCTTTTTTACAATAAAAAGGAATTCCAAAAACCCTAGACATCAAAAAACCTAACCCTAGGAGATGACTCGCCAAAATTCATGTGGTCCCTGTCTGGGTAAGTTAGTACATCAACTTCCCGGGATCGTAATTTTTGCATACGATCTTCGTTTTAGGCGTATGATATCCCGTTGGAAAGGTATCTTCGAGGAGATTCATTTTGGGCACTCAATAATGCCTTTATTTTTCATTGAGAATATATATCCCGAAAAACCTTCATTTGGGCCCTTAAAATGGCCCCGAAAGTAAAAACTTCTAAAAATAGTAAATTGCCAAAATTGCCAGAAAACTATTTTGAGCTAGTTGGAAAAGGTGGGTGGCCACCGATATCCACCTATATCAATAAAGGTGAAGTTCCTTGGGGTTATCAAATACCTATCCATGTCCTTGTTCCAACTACCAATGAAGAGCATAGTCATGGATATCGTAGTGGTTGATGTTCCCCCTAAATTTGGGATGCTCATGTCTAGATATTGGATAAAGTGATTGAGGGGAACCTTGCATATGGACCTTTCATATGCCACCATTCATGTATTCAGGGGTGAAAAAAGGAGACTCTACAGGGAAGCGCAACTCGTGTACATCATCAGTGATGAAGCAAACCCCACCAACCATCCTATTTTTGCTTTTGACATTGATTTGGGATCCAGCATATTGCAGCTAACTGATACTCTTGAAGCTCCTCTTGAAATAAAAAAACAATCCATTGCTTTTTGCGAAATCCCTCCTCTAACTACCCATGTTTGGAATATGTTCTTTGATGGAGCCTCTTCTAAGGAAGGTGTTGGTGCTAGAGTAGTCTTTGTTTCACCATGTCAAGAGACCATACCCTTGTCCTACAAGTTAGAATTTGAAGCTACCAACAATGTGGCAGAGTATGAAGATCATGTTTTAGGTTTAAGGGTTGCAAAGGACATGGGAATAGAAGAGCTATCAGTATTTAGAGATGAAAATCTAATTGTTCATCAGATCAAAAATATTTATCAAGCTAAGCACCCTTGGCTTAGGACTTACAGGAATGAGGTGTGGGACCTAATTGACAATTTCTTCTTAGCTTTCAACATTTTGTTTATTCCAAGAAGGGAGAATACCATGGTTGTTTCAGCAAGCCATTTTAGAATCCCACTGCCACCTAAACTCAAGTATGATATAGAGGTTAAATATATACCATCTATACCTGACAATGTCAAGCATTGGAAGGTATTTGAGGATGATCTTGAGATCAGAAATTTTCTTGAGTCTGTCGATGAGTTCTCTGCATTACACATTGATCGGGATCATGATTCCAAACGTAACCCTCATGCTGATGTATTTTTAAATAAAATTGCTAATCACCATATTGTTCATCTTCCTAGCAACCACATTCCAAAGGGACTAGTTCCTTTAGAACGATGTGGTAGTAAAGTTTAAAGGCTCAACTGATGATGTTGATGTATCTTAGTGTAATATTGGTACAGAAAAGGACCCAAAATTTGTCAAATTGTCAAGCAGCCTAACAAGAGAACAAAGAGTTGAATACGTTGATTTGTTAAAATAATTTTCTGATGTGTTTGCTTGGAAATATAAAGACCTCGGAACATATGACACAAGTATCATCGAGCATAAGATCCCACTGAAGGAGGAAGCCAAACCATTTAGGCAGAAATTGAGACAAATAAATCCTATGCTACTGCATATTATGGAGAAAGAGGTAAAAAAAAAATTGGATGCCCAGATTATCATTCCTTTGAGATTTTTTGAGTGGGTGGCCAACTTGGTTCCAGTGAGAAAGAAGAATGGAGAAATCAGACTTTGTGTTGATTTCCAAAATCTGAATAGAAGCTCTAAGAAAGATAATTACCACTTGCCCAAGATGGAACACATATTATAGAGGGTGACGTGTGCATCCAGAATCTCTATGATTGATGGCTTCTTTGGCTACAATCAATTCTTGGTCTTACCTGAATACAGAGAGAATACATCCTTCACCCCTCCTTGGGGTACATTCATGTACCCTAAGATGCCCTTTGGATTGATGAATGCAGGAGAAACCTTTCAGCAAGCCATGGACATAGATTTTATTGGAGAGAAGGACAAGTTTGTAGTCATTTATTTGGATGACATAACAGTGTTCTCACAATCTGATAAAGAACATTATGATCATCTGAAAAGAGTCTTCTTGAAGTGTAGAAGATTTGACCTCTCTCTAAATCCAAAAAAATCATTATTTTCCATGAAAGAAGGGAAATTATTGGGTCACATTGTGTCAGCTGAGGGAGTAAGGATTGATTCAAGTAGGGTAGAGGCTATCCAAAATTTGTCACTCCCTAGATCCAAGAAAAAAGTTTAGTCTTTATTGGGGAAAATTAATTTTATGAGAAGTTTTGTTTCAAATTTTGCTGAGTTGGTGAATTTTATCACAACCATGTTGAGGAAAGGAAATGAAATCAAATGGACTTCTGAATCTCATAACTCTTTTGACCAAATAAAGAAGGCCTTGACTAAAGAACATGTGCTCATCAGTCCTAACTACTCCAAGGAGTTTCTGATTTTCTCTTTTACTTCATTTGACACAGTGGTAGTTGTTTTATTGCAGAAAAATGTTGAAGGGTTATAGCAGCCCATTTCATGTTTCAGTGGGGCACTGAGAGATGCCAAAATAAAGTATGGCATCATGGAAAAGCAGGCCTATGCTTTGGTTAAAGCTCTCAAAGTTTTCAGAGTTTATGGGCTACATTCAAAATTCATTGCATATGTACCTTCAGCCTCTGTGAAGGAGATCATCATTCAACTTGACATAGACGGAAGAAGGAGCAAGTGGATTGTCAAAATCCTTGAATTTGATCTTGAAATAAAGCCTACCAAATTGGTTAAAGCTCGAGATTAAGCTAGGTTGTTGGTTGAATCTAATTACAAAGCCTTGGGGGTCAATTTCATCAACAATTGTTCAGAGAATCAACAAGCTGAGTTCTCTGATGAAGATCCTAAAGTCACACCCTCGTTGGTAGGATGCACATGGTACAAAGACAATATATTTTTCCTACAGAAGTTACAGCCTCCTGATGGCATGGGAAAGAGAAAGGTAAGAGCTTTGAAGCTCAAATCAATTAAATATTGTCTGATTGATCACATTTTATATTGGAAAGACCCTTTAGGAGTGCTTTTGATATGTTGATACCCACAGGAAGCCCAAACAATTATGTATGATTTTCATGACAGTTTATGTGGGGGGCATCACTTCTGGAGAACCACAACCTACAAGATTCTTAGGGCTATGTATTTTTGGCCTAGTCTCTTCATTGATGTCTGTGAAAAGATCAGATCGTGTGTCAAGTGTCAGAAATTCTCTGGAAAGCTGTTAGAACTCCAGGAAACTCTCCTAGGTTGTAAGTCAGAGATGCCTGGTAACTTAATCTTTTTGAAGCAATTTTCTCAATAATGGATGTGGTTTTTGGATCAAGATGAATATCTAGGGGATGGACTGTGTCTTTGGGACTATCTAGTAATATCAAAGAATCACAAGGCCTTCTAAGAATGCAATCAAATAGGGGTTGATTAAAATGAACAGAAGATAGTTGTTGAACCAGATTATACTCATATAAACAATAAGCACAATGGGTTTAAAAAACTAAGACAATAACTTATGATCTTCAACTTAATCAATCAATTAGTGAGATGACAGTCACATGCAGATTGAATAAGCATCAATAAAGAACATTCACTCATAAGATATCAGAGAACAGAGAAGAAAGGTCTGAGAACACAAGATGCAAAGAGAACACAATTGAAGAAGCTTGCAATGTTTCATATTAAGGAATGAGTCTTGAATTCTACAGTGGCATGGGAACCAAAATCGAACCCAACAGTTCATCTTGTATCCTAAGATTTATTAACATTACAAAGTAGTTCTAAGATCATAAAAACAAGGATCAGATATACTAAAAAAATAGTAACTCAGGTGGGTTACACCAAAGAAGTGGGATACTTCCCAAAATGAGCCAATCCCTTATTTCTCTCTTATTCAGTGGTTGGTGTAATGTAGAAACTGATCTCCAAAGGCTAAATGATAACTTTCAAATAGAAACCAAGTCGAATTTGTTGATGTGGCAAGGTGTCTTGATATTTACATCTTATTAAAGATGTCCTTGTACTTTGAAACATCCTCCCTTTCTCCACCATTCTTCAAAATAATTGTTGTACTGAACTTGATAGACTGAAACTAGACATTCATTCGAAAGACATTGAATCTTTTCACCACCTCAAAATCAACAATCTGTGTAAAACTCATCCATTGGACACACATACTTCGGTGGTTATAAATTTGGGTGAGTTATCTACAACACCTCTTCCGGTGGTTAATGGAAATAATTAAGTCATGACCGCTAAACCTTAGAAGTTAAACTTTGAAGAATTTCAAAATTGCAAAAATGTTTGCTAGAAGTCTCTCTGATGCTTTCAGGTTTTATGTAGATGTTAAAATTCGGATTGCGATGCCGGACCCTGAACCATTGTATGTAGGGAGCTTCCGAAGGTGCTTATCCATTTATAGTGAAGGTAGCTAAATTAGCCAAAGGTGTCCAATCAACTTGATCCCCACTCTTACAGTGATTTAAACTCTTTTAGCAGGCCTCGGAATCCAACGATTTTATTATAGTTTCACATATTTTCCTGATCAAAACTTTATTTTATATCTTTGATTTTGTCATGTTTTCCTTTAAGAGTTTGATTCATTTGAATGGTTCAACAGCATTTCAACTACCGATTGTTAAAGAAGTGCATTTTTAGCCACCCTCTCTAGAACTTACATCTCATAAATCTCTTGTAGGAGCTTATTTATCTTCTGTGCTTTACAGCACTTAGAGGCTGCTTGGGGAAAACTTGCTTTGGTTGCCCATGGATGTCGGAGACTTATTGAAGGGAGTAGGTCTGGATGAGAACCTGTATCTTATCTGATCCTCCAGTTATCCTATGCTTTCTTTCACCCCACACTTTCATTGAGTCACTACTAAGATTAGATTGAAGGTTTTTTCATGGCGGGGTTTTAGGTTGTTTTGTCTTAAAGTAATTTCCCTCACCAGTTCACCTCCTTCCTTCTTGTTAGGGGATGCTTTTATAGGATCTTTGGGTATTGAGATTCCCTTACTTTTCCTGTGACTACTCTTAGGAGTAGGAGATTTTCTGCCTCTAGCCTTCTTAGCTTCTGTTTCTGGAGGTCTTTCTATTTGAAACTCATTCCAAAACAAAGAAACCCACTCAATTTGTTTCCTCTGCGGAGCTTCTCTCACAAAGGGTAATCATCCCTTGGTATGATAATCGCTACAACTTTAAGCGGGTTGGGATTTTACCTGTCTTGAAATCATAATCGGGGAGTTTATGAAGAGTAAAATGATTTATGTGTCCTCTTGCTGTGGGAAATAGTTGACATTTAAAGAATGGTAATACATTGCACCTACCATTGCTTAAACGCCCTCACAAATTGATATACAAAAATTTACTTATGGTGAGAGTTTATCGCCTGTAGTTCGGATGGGCCTTAGAGATATCCTTCAGTCAAAGCTTTATGCAGTAACAAATGAAGCTGAATTCAACGTTGATGGTGAGGTGGTTTTAAAACCAAACTTATTCCCGATTTGGGTAATATTGCATTCGAGAATGCATACGACAATGATAATTTCCTCCACCCACTTTAGCGTCAACTAAATATATAGAAGGCAAAAGTTTGACCACTGTTGAGTGAAATGTTATCAACTTCTCCGTGCCCTCAAAACTCGATTCATGCGAAACACTCACCTCCTTCAGCAGGGACTGCCACTTTGGTTCCAGATAGGACATGGGAATATCCTTCTTCCAGGTCAAAGCTTTATGCACTGGTAACAAATATGACCTGAATTCAACGTTTGATGGCGAGGTGGTTTTAAACCAACATTCCCCCGTTTTGGGTAACCCTGTGCATTCAGAAATGGCTGCTTCGACAATGATAATTTCCTCCCTGCCCACTTTAGCAATCCTTCCATCATAGGAGAAGGCAAAAGTTTCGGCCACCTGTTGGTGAAATGTTGTCAACTTCTCACAGTATGCAAAAACTCCAGTCTGTCTGAAACACTCTGCCACCTCCGGATGCGCTTCCAAATACCAAATGCCATCCACCTCGGATCTCAAAATAGGACTTGCTTTCGACATGGGTCGATGCTGACTGTGTCTGAAACTGTGGGGAAAAAAATGTTCGGGAGGCAATGACTTCTAGAAATTAGGCAGACAGTGAATATCATTCATAAAAATCGGCAGGAAAGGGTGATACACACCGAGTTTTGAAAACTAACACAGTTTCAGACGACCGCTTGACTGAGAATATGCCGAAGCTCTAGATTTTCGGTGGCATTTGTATTTCTGAAACTTAAAAGAAAATAGATTCCGAACTGACCTGAAAACCCAACCAGGCTTACTTGACTCGGGAGTGCTTGCTGGACTTGATGACACTTCGACCAGCCTCAGAGAACGCGGGATCGGGATCTTTGAAAAATATGATTTACTGCCAATCACCACCCTGTGAGGATTTGAAATCACCAATTCGGTTGATAAGACGCAGGGGCTTCAAACCTTTCGGATGGATGCCACGAACGTGCATCATCTCCCGCATGGTGAGCTTTCGGCGGTTGTGTTTATAATCATTGCGCCAATCTTGACAGTTGGCTCGTGTGAAAGCACGAGCTTTCATTTTTCCCGTTCACAAACTTTCGGTGGTTACTTGCCTTCTGCTTTGACCCCTTAACTGTGGAAAATGAAGACTTTCGGTGATTAATGAGCACATTGGAGGCTCGCCTAAACCACTGAAACCTGATATTTTTCCTTTTTCTTGACCGAACCAAAATCAACATTTCTTTTGAGCTTGTTTTCAAAATACAGACTCTCTAACCTACTTGCAGAAATTTAGAAATTAAATTTAGATCACAACCTATCACCTAAAAAGCAAATAAAATCCACCAATTTATTTGAGTTAACAAAAGCAACAGCTCAAGTCTTTGCCATTAAATCCTGTGGTAGCTTCAGGACCCTTTCAGCAGTGGGGCCTACATTTTATTAGGGAAAATCATCTTGCTTCAAGTGTTCAGCATAGGTGGATCTTGACTACCACAGACTACTTTACTAAGTGTATAGAGGCCATCCCCACAAGAAATGCTTCACACAAGATAATCATTGGTTTTCTTGAAGACATTATGGCAAGATTTGGTTGTCCAAACAGAATTGTCACTGATAATGCTGCAGCTTTCAAGATTGAACCATTGATTATGTTTTGTGAATAGTTTGGAATCACATTGATTCACTCTACTCCTTACTGTCCCAAAGGGAATGGACTGGCAGAGTCCTCTAACAAGAGCCTTATTAAGATCATCAAAATACTATTGGGGGAAAACAAGAAGGCATGGGATTCAAAGCTTAAATTTCCTTTATGGGCTGACAGAGTGACAACAAAGAGATCTCTTGGTATCTCTCCTTTACAGCTTCTATATGGAGTTGAAGCCATTTTTCCTTCTCAGCTTTCCTTACCTGTGTCGAAATTCTTCCAAGACTACCAAGGAGAACCAAATGATATGATTAGGAGAATACATCAACTGGTATAAGTGCAGCAGACTAGAGAGAAACTATTGGACAAAGCACATGACCATCAATAGAAGATCAAGCAGGCCTTTGATAAGAAGGTGACCAAAGAGGATTTCTAGCTGGGAGATCTAGTACTCAAGTGGGATGCACCTAAACAAGATAAAGGAAAGCACAGTAAATTTGAGGCCTTGTGGATTCACCCCTTTAAAATTTATGAGGTTTTTTCAGATAACACTTACAAGTTGTAGGATTTGGAGGATGTTGAAGTTTTTGGTAGCCCTGTAAATGGGCATTTTTTGAAGAAGTTTTTTACTTGAGCCAGAAATGGCTTCCCATGTCATTGTAAATATCTTTTTTTTTTTCCTTTTACTTTTGGTTTTAATAAGGGACTCCATAAACCAACAGCTAAGGCACTAGAACTATTGTTTCTTGGCAACTCGCAGGGAGCATGCCATCCCCTTTGGAGCCAAATGTTATCACATGAACTTGTCAGAGTCTTGTGGGTTTGCGGTTTCTACCTAAGTCTGTAGTTTTTCGCTATCTCTATCTTTTTCGCAGGTCGAGTCTTGAAGTGTTTCCCCCTTCGGCCGATAAAATCATTTTCTGTTTGCCTTTGTTCATTTGTGCACCCTAGTCTCCCTATTTTCTCAGCTCGCAACCATTCTTCCAAATCCTTGATCGTGCACGTCGCAGCCATGAACACAAAGCACAGCTTTCTTAAAAAATATGTTTCGATATTGAAGCATAAGCAAAAGATAGTTTTAATATTTCAGCGACGAAGATTCCAGGAACAGTCTAGATCAACGACTCACTGACATTTGGGAGTGCAAACTTGCACAAAGTATAGCACCAGAACAAAAGGCCCCGAAGTGAATACGATTCATTGATCTTAAAGGGGACAGGTGGTAGTTGATCCAAGCCTTCAAGGAAATGAGATTCGGGAGATTTGAAATGAGAAGTGCTTAGAAATGTCGAAGGGCCGAAGTCTTGAAGGCCCAAAATGGATCTAAGTCTTTGATCAGTCAGAGCCACGTGTCATCAGATCCACAGCTCTGGGTAAAAGCGCATGGAGAAGTAAGCCAAATTTGAGTTTTGATTTTCCCAAAGTCCCGGAGACCTGAAGTGGATCATGGTCGTCCAAATCCAGAATGCCACGGGTCATCAAATCCTCAGTTCTGGAGATTTTGCTTAGAGGGAAATGTGGTTTGAGAATTGAAATTCCCGAAGGTCGATTCGCAAAGCAGATCTTAGTTATTGATTTGAAGAGGGAAGATCTGATCCGTCAATCTAAAGTGCCAGAGTTGGGTCATTGATCAAGAAGCCTCATCTCAAATCATAAGATCAATGATCACGCTCCATTGCGAGGTTGGAAGGTATGCACGTTTTAAAATTTCAAGGGTGGGCCCCAATCAGATCCGTGGTTTTGAAAAGGGTCTTGTGGCGATTCATGGTGAATTGTGGGGACAAAAGCGGTTTTCTTTCAAACCACCCTTGGTCGTGCCTGTAATCATACAATTGCGTAGGGTCATGGCCCTAGGTCACATTGAAGATGGAGTGATGGAGAGGATTTGCGCCAAAGACCGAAATCGTTCGTATTGGTCAAAGAAGAAGATCTGCTTGGCCTTGAGACGTCGGGATTGACTCGAAAAATTCGTATGGCACCGCCTGGAAACATTCATGAGTGTCATGCCTTGTCCTGATCCCAATGAAGGTAGTTATTGAAATTTGGGGGTGACAGTTGAGACCTCATCTCACCCCATAAACGGAAAGTGTTGTAGAGTGCAGCCATGAAGGCACACTGAGGATCTGAAGCTTCCTTATGGGCATTTTTTCATGTAAAGCACATAACTACACCTGGCTCGCGTCTGACATGAGAAAACCTACAAAATCTGACAGACCAGGCGTCGACTGAAGGCTTTGAAGGCAATGATTCGATCACACTCCTGGTGGTTGCAGCATTTATGGGTATTTATAGACAGTTTTGATATTTTGTTAAGGTCGAATGGTTGAGGTAGGATCCCGTCTATTGTAATATTTTTATGAACATTGGTTCTCTGGTTATGTATTTTTTTTTTAGACATTATGGTTAATTTTAAGTCATCTTTATTGCTCCATCTTATTTTCCTTTGATACTGAGAGAGTTCATGATTGACTGATTCACATGGATTGTTATGACTATATTATGATGAATATTATATTATAGTGTTGTTATAATTTCTTTCAGTTTCTTTGAGATTTGAATTCAAGAGGATCTTGTGTTTAAGTTTTTCCTCCTTAGGCTGCTGAAAGACCTGATGTCCATAGCAGACCTCTACACTCTCCTCACCAAATTCTTCCCTCTATTCACCCTTACTCTAACTTACTGACTAAAGTTGATTCCAGACCTCAATTGCTTATGCATGCTAGTCCAGATTTCTGAGTTAGAACGTTATTATCATTGATCCCTCTCCATTTGATCATCTAAAACTCATTTAGATTTACTATATGAACCGATGGGTACTGGGCTACCTTCTATGCAATCTGAGGGTGACTTCTAGTGCTAACATACACATATAGTTCATAGCACCTCTTAAGTTTGTATTACCCATGGGTTTACGTTTAAAGTGTGAACTAAGGAGTTCAACATTATTGTTGCTATTCTTTGTCCCATCACTAAGAACAAACAAAACATCATTCAACTCGACACATGATGGTATCCAAAAGGAAATGGAGCTCAATCCTTTCATAAGATAAGTGGCATCATCACCCAAGTCCACTCTCATTCCTCCATCTTTCTCATGAATCATATTGAATAGTTTCTTGTCATAAGTCATATGTCTCAATGCCCCATTATCCACATACCATGTAATAATTGACATAGAGTTAGAAGATAAATAATAGGTCGTGGATAAGGTGGTCTCAAGATAGGATGGAAACTCATTCACTCCTACTACAGTACATGCACTCCCCGCAACCTATTGTTGTTGGTTTTCTTTCCTCCTCTTCTTCTATAAATATTGGATAGTATAACGTCCCAACTAGTGACACCTAAAACATTTCACCTTACTCATATCCTTCTTACCTTGGCTTAATTATTCCTTCTTACCCATCTCATATCCTTTCTTTCTTCCCTTCCTTGTCCTACCAAATGTCAACTAGGTCTTATACTTCGTTTTATTTTATAAAAAATATTCTAACATTATCTCTTCCTACACAAAGTTATCCCAAAGATTCTCATGATTAGGTAAATGCTCATGAGAAAAAACACCTTGGAAAAAATCTTTACAAGATGAACCAAGTCCATTTAAGGAAATAGACATTAAATCCTTATCCTTTACTATTGTTCCTATGGGAACCAACTAATATCTCAACTCTATGACATTGTCTAGATAGCTCACCACCATATCTATGTTACTCATGCAAACTGTTGAAATTTTTTTCCTAGAGAGAATATGTCTAAAGACACTTAAACTTTGATATAAAACAACAAATGCCTCATACATCAAATTATCAGTCATGTTTTCCACAATGTGAGTGATCAAATGGTATTTCACCAAATAAGAAATGATTATATTTGCCTTGGTCTCCTTCTTTAACAGTTTCTGATAGATAGGTGTGATGATCTCTTTCTCAACATGCTCCCAAATATTAGCCTCCTCCAAAATTATTTGTAGATTTCACTTCTAAGGTATGAAATCAAAAGCACTCTCCAATTTGTCACACTCTCTAAGACCGAAAGTAGTCATCCCTACAAATATAAATCAACCTCAAAGTAAAATACCAACAACTAATCAAGTAGAAACCCAGGGTTCAAATGCCTCCTCCCAAGCACACTAGAGTTTCACACCCAACAAAATACAATAGGTTAAGTACCTCCAACTGAAATATCCAAATAACTCTTCACCAAGAGAGAAATTTTAATCAAATCAGTAACGATACCATGTGAAAATTTTGAGAATGGTTGCTCAACGCAAATTCAAAAATTTCACCTCAATATTGAGGTTCTCTTGTCTATTTCCTATGAACTTTCAAACTTGTGGTTGATTCTAAAATGTTAAGTTACAACATCAAATACTTATCTTCTCTTGAACCCAAATCACAAGTCATCCCAAGAAAATAAATACCAATCAAGTGTACTACAATGAAATAATGTTTCATCCCTTATGGCACACTTCCCAAGAAAATTACAAATATGAAACTCACTTATTACAATAGTAAATTTTCCCCTTTATCTTTTCTTTTTTTCCAAGAAAAAAATATATATTTTATATTTCAAGATTGAAATCAAAATATACATCATATATCCTCTCATATCTTGTCCAAAATTCGGAAAAGTCTACATCCTACCAAAAACTACTTATTATAGTCATCCATGATTTAGAACAATTCCATATACCTCCTCTCTTAACTTCTAAGAAACATTAGTTAAAAAAAAACACTATCAATGTTTCATTACTTTAGAATAAGATTCTTGTAACACATTAAAATATTGACAAGATATATTCATAAAACGGGTCTACCACATTGAATGCTTGCATAGCCAATGATCCTTCATGTAAAGAGAGAGCAGCCTTAGATAGTGCATTATCTTTTGAGTTGAATTATTTTAATATATGTGTAAACAAGATTACATCAAATTGTTTTTTTCCTCCAACACTCTATTCATGATAGTTTCTAGATCCATATTAGTGATCTAGCACTTGCTACTAACCGAGTCCATCGATTTTTTGGAGTCACTTGGCACTTGTAATATTTTAATACATTTATTTGTTGTTGTTTTCATCAGACTCCATAAATCATAGAAATCAACTCTATCGTTGGTTCCAAGGGTCACACCATAATGTTGGATAATTGGTTGGCATTGATGTCAACCCTTGGAAAATCCCGGAATCCCTAGAGATATTGTTGAGATTGATGGTGATTTAGTTTTCATTGATGGAGTGATTGATGTCATCATATGTGATGGGTGCATTTGATGAAGTCTACATGAATCCCCATAGATGTGGTTATGGTACTCTACGTTGGTTGAGGAACATGGACATGAAGGGCATTGCAAATTCAAGTAAGACACTCATAGATGGATAGTCTTTGTCGTTCCATTTCCAGTGATAAGTGGTACACCACGTGGTTCCTCACAGTTAGGGATATATGGCCTTGTGAAGTTAGAAGCCCCGGAGAATGATCAAGGAGCCCCTAATTGGTTACAAGTCATTATTGAAAGGGTAAAGTGGTTATGACAAGAAAGTACTAGACGCCCTAAGATTAAGGAAAGATGTTACAATGAAAAATTATATAAACACCTCAAGGAGTTTCTCATAAGGACACACACACTTACATTAAATATATATCATGTGAATGTTATGGTCTAATATTTTGGTCTATTGGAGAATCTGACACCAATTCTGAGGCAGTCGAGAAAGTGTGAGGAAAGAGAGAAAGTTACGGAGTTGCAGAGTGCAAGGGTTTTTCTATAACCCTAATTTAGCAGGCCCTCACAGGTCAGATTGAGGGTGTCACTTGAGGCACCCCTGCGGGTTTCCTAGGGCACGTCATACGAGGCCCCATGTGACAGGGAGTCTTAGTCCCATAAGGCTAAGACAAATCAGGTACAAATTTTGGTACCAGGCTATTGAAGATCTATGTGTAAAGTTTAGCTATGTTCTTCATTTCAATGCAAGTTTATGAGTTAAGTTGAGTTTGTGATCAATTCGTGAGTTGGAGTACCACAACTTCTTAGGGGGGGCACAGTAGTTTGTGTGTCTTATTTCCTTGTATGTTCATATTTCTAACCTATCTTTTGCAGGAACTGTTCTAATTTCCTTCTTACAGTCATTTCCTATTAATTCCTCTGTATATTTTATTTCTTTATAATTGTTCTAATATCTCTTTAATGTTATAATCTCTCTTCTGCAATCATTTCTTTATAACTCCTTTATGAATCTCAGTTGTGTTAATCACTCTTTTCTTATTGTAAATCTCACTATATTTATTCACTTTAATTACTTACACTATGTTGTAAACATGAATCTTCTCTATAATTAAATTAGATTAAACTAACCTCTGCAGGGTTGTATGATTATTATTCTCCTTATTTAAAGTACAGTAGCATAATTTCATTGAAGCATTTCTTCTTCAAGTACAGTAGTGTAATTTATGATTTTAAGAGTTGTTCATAAGTTTGATCAGTCACAGGAACATGTATCTCATATTTCCTTAATGGCAAATATTTCAGTAGACTATCTTGTTCATACTCTGCATGTCTCTGTAGAAATTAACATTGAATTGATTCCATTTGCATTATCAGTAGTGCTAAGATACCATCGTGATATAATTCACCATCGTAAACACAACCACTATATTTAGATGTCATCATGATATAATTTGTCATTGTAGACACAGATAGATGATGTTGTTTTCCTTCTTTTGTGGGATAGTGTAAATTAGATGATGTTGTTTACTTTCAGTCAGTAAGATTAGTGTAATGATGTGGTTTATTTTCTGTAGAATAGAAGTAATTGTGAGTTCTTGATTTAATCTTCAAAAACTACTTTAAGGATAGAATTCACTTCAAAGGATTGCTTTTAAGGAAAGATAGCTTACTTATGTTCAAGGAATGCTTACTTAGAGTAATGAGTTCATTGTTCATAGTCATAGATTGCTCTGTACATTTAAAATAAAGTTTATTGTCCAAACAGATCTCAGCTTGTTTATAGTCTTTTAAATCATCTTTTAAAATAGAATTGTAGATTGAAAATATAGTGTTGATCCTTAGGGTAAACCATTCTCTTGCCTAGCTAATTCATTTTTCAGACCTCATAAGCAGTTAGTTTCCTTTCTCTCTTCACACATATTGTGTTACAACTCAAAGTTTACTTACCCTGGTCGATAATTTAATCGAGGTAAATTAATGTATATAGTTTACCCATTAGTTGGCCCAAGGGCTACGCTAGACTCTATCAGTTTTATCTTTAGTAGTTTAACTTTTCTTTTTAGAGTATTTTAATTATGTAGGGGACATATGATTTGCAAAAGCCTTTTTAGGTTTGTCACAATATCCTTCACAATATGGAATATCTATGTAATATTGTTCTATCATCCAGAAAGCATATGGATAGTCAAAGGTGCAATCATTTTCCAATTCGTTCTTTGTGTCATGGATCACTTTTAATCCATGCATCTCATCATGTCTAACTATCTTTTTTATCTTTGCCAATTTGTCAATAGAAAGTTCTACTTCATCATAAATAGTTATTATGTCTTGCACTTTATTTTCATATGATTTATTGCTTGGGATTGTTATACTTTTCCCTTGTATATTGAACATGACTTGGCTTGTTCCAATTGTCAAAGGGAGATATTTGTTTACGAAATCATGTCAAGTAGTATGTCATAACCTGTATCAAAATTATACAAATTTACAATGGTTTTGGTTCCATTGAGTTAGAGAGGAAAATCTAGAGCGAAACCCTTTATTGAATTTTTTGTTTTGTTGACTGTTGTAAAATATGTTTGTATAGGTTGCCAGTAGTATTCAGAAATGGCACCAAATCTGTCACAATAATACTTTTCTCCAGTGTCTAATTGTGCATCCAATGTGTATGGATTATAACCCGAAACTCTAATTTCTACTGTAATGATTACCCTATCATTATGGCCTTTGTAGTCAGGATAGAGAGTCATGACAAAATGATCCTTGGGAATCAAGGCATGGGATTCATTTTATGTCATCTTACTTTGTATTTGGGGCCCAAATAATTCATCTAATCCCTACTAAATATTGTGATGTTCATGGCCACACAGAGGAGAATTGATATTCATTTACACCCTGAAGTGCATCCCAAATGGTCCAAACAATAATGAAAGAAGAAGAATGCTTTGTTCGTTGTAGATGTTAAACAAAAAATCGACAAACATTTAGACATTAAGGAAAACTTACAATATCCTCCCTTTTGAGAGAAGTAGATTACTTTAAGTCCAAAGGAAGAAAGAGACATGACTAGACTCTTTCATGTGAGGATCCAATATAGCACACAAAAGGAGATTGTTTGTTTGATCTTAGCCCAAAGGATCTTAGTCCAACCTAATTTCGACCCAGTTGATTGAAAAGATTGGAAAATAAGTGCATGACCATCCTCATCCATACCCATTGAGATGGGTGAGGCAATATATGGACTTGAGAGTCACCATGAAGTGCAAATTCAGATTTTCCATTAACATAGTTTTGATGGTGAAGTACAGGAAGATGTGACTCCATTGGGTGTATGCAAAGTCATAGTGGGAAGCTCGTATATCTATATAAGAGATATTGTGTTCATACAAAGGGTCAACTAATGACCTTTTTTTAAATATGTAAAAGCATTTATCATAAATGCACATAAAGTCAAATCTAAACTCTCATTGATAAGTGCAAACCAAGTTAGGAGGTTGATCATTGGAAACAAGAAGTTTATGTTGTGTTTTTAAGAGAAGAGAAACAGTGGGGAGACAACAAGATGGAGATAAGAGCATATTTAGAAGGATGTGATAGCAAGCATAGGCAACAATTGAAAATAGTTGATTAATGCATACCAAGAAGTATTTCAAGAACCCTAAGGACTATCACCTAAGAGGGAAGTTGAACATGAGATTCAATTGTTGTTGGGATCTCCTTTGCCTAGTATTGGATTGTATCAGTAATCCTTACGATCATTTTAATGAAGTAAAGAAGTTCTTGGAGAAAGGAGCCATAAATAACAACACTTTGTCTTTGTGCTTGCCCATCATCATAGTGCCGAACAAGGATGGAAGCTAGAGGAAGTGTACAAACTACTAATCTTTGAATAAGATGACCACCAAAATTCGTTATACATTCCCAAGGATTGGTAACCCGTTGGATTAGTTGCAACAAGCCAAGTTCTTCACAAATATGGATGTCAAATTAGACTATCATCAAGTATGACTAAAAGAAGAAGACGCTTGGAAGACAATATTTAAAATGCAATAGGTCGATAAGTATGAATGGTTAGTTATCTATTTTGGATATTGTAATGTGCCTACTAATTTTATGTGTTTGATGAATGATGTGTTGCAGCTATTTTTAGATTGTTTTGCAATATTTTATTTAAACATTATAATATTCATCTCTACTTAGGAAGAGAATATATAACATTTATCGCAAGCACTAAACATACTCAATAATCATAAGTTGTTAGGTAATCTAAATAAGTGTGACTTTCATAAGCAATCCCTAGTTTAACTCAAATATTTGAAGCCATCAATAAGTGCTTGTCTCCTACCAACATGATAGAGGTAATCAGTTTAATGGGCATGACATAATATTTGTGAAAATTTACTACATATTTTTCAATAGTTGTTTCGACTCTTCATGTTGTAGCAACAAAAAGGAATATTTTTAACCAAGGAAAACAACAACATAAGTCTTCTAAAGACTTTAGAGAGAAACAAAACTAGAACTCATTCTATCCATGTGTAATTTGCAACAAATACTTGAAATTGAGATTGATGAAAGTGGATATCCCATGGGAGAAATCCTTATGCAAGGAGGAGCACTTGTGTGTTACCATTTAGGATTGTTTCATGGAGCAGTGTTGAATTACCCAACATATGATCAAGAACTCTATGCCCCTGTACAAGCAATAAATAAGTGGAAACATTATCTCTTAGGGAATGGGTTCATAATTCACAACAATCATCATCCATTGTAGTATTTACAAATTGTTGTAACCTCAAGTTTTGATGGTTCATTACACCTCCACTACAGACAGTGTTGGA
>SNQJ01S0012982.1:136101-150167 GCA_010110895.2 Picea sitchensis
GGAATCAGTTGTTACTGTGCTTAAACAATTGTGCTTATTTTAAACTCTTTACACAGCATTTAATGACAGCCACAATAATGTAGGGAAGTAAGCAATAGAACATTCAACATCAGTCACACATATGAGATACACAGAGACAGATATTTTTTTAGGAAACCCATATAGGGTAAAAACCTCTTCTTCTTTATATGATAAGTAATATTTACATTCTTTACATTATCATACATATGAGCACCAACTCATAATGAGGATACAACCTCTGTTTTGCAAGAAACAACTTGATAAGAGCACCAACTCTCTATTTTCTCTAGCACCTACTAGAGGAAAGCACCAACTCCCTGGTTTCTCTAGCACCCACTAGAAAGTAGCACCAACTCCCTAAGTGTTCCAGCACCAACTGGATGGAAGCACCAACTTCCTAAGTGTTCCAGCACCAACTGGATGGAAGCACCAACTTCCAGTCACACAGGCACCAACCTGTATAACAGAGAACAACAGTTCTCCCTTGCACCACCCTACCACCGTGGTTTCTCTGGATGCAACCAGATGGAATCTACAACTCCCTATGTTCAAGCACCCACCTAAACCTCTGAGGACAACAATCCTCCCTAGCACCTCCCTACCCCCCTAAAATATCAATCTTTTCTATTAAGACTTATTACAGCGATATAAAGTTCTTCAATGGCTTACCGGTCTCATCATTGTTCTGCTACATTGCGCTGCTCTGTCTGCATTAGTGTCTTCTGCACACTCCTTGCACTTTCTGTTCTTTTGCCTTTTATGCTCTCTGTTCCATGCCCCTTCAATGCACCATTCCCCTTCTGTACATTTTTGTTGTTGTGCTCTGCCTACTTCTTCACACCTCAATCACACCCAATAGCCACCCTAGATCTCTTCTTTTCTGCATTCTTATAGTCTTTGTGCTCCTTGTGCATGCAATATGTGCCAAGCTCCTGCATGCTCTCACACTGCCACAGTTCTCCCCATCAGGGTGTTTACTCGCATTTCACTCTGCCATCGCTTTTCTCACTCTAGCCTTCAGATCCCTCACTCTCCTGCATTTCCTCCTCATGTCGAGTACTCTACCTGATCATCATTGCAACTCTTCAGCTTCTCTGGCGGTTCACCCCACGCGTCCAGCATCATTGGGTGTTATGCTAAGATTTCTCAGCCTGTCTGGCAGTTGAGACTCTTCGTCTTCTCTATCATAGTCGAGCTAATCCTCTCTATTGCAGTTACAGGCTTCAACGCTCAGCCATCTGTCAATCGCCTCTAAGAATAGTCTTCAATCACTGGAATATGCCTCGAGCCTCTTCATCTTCTCTGGCGATCATACTGAGGCCTCTTCAATTCCTCTGGCAGAAACCATCAGTCGATTCTGGAAGTTACACTATGAAGTGCAACAATAGCCCTCCGATCATATTCAAGTTTACCTGCATCGTTGGATGGAGTTTGTAGGGTCTTGCGTTTAATTCGTCGTTTCGCATTTCGGCATTTCAGGATTCCTATGGTTAAGGTTTCTTTACGCTTCATGTACTGATCCCCAAAACTCTGAAATTGAGCTTGGTTGCACTAGCTCCTTCCTCTATCTTCCGCCAATGTGTCCAATGGTTGTGACCACAGGCTGAGCCAAAATGTGTTTCACATTTCAGCATTTTGGCAATCCTATTGTGAGGCATCTCAACTCTCCAAGTCGCGATCTCCAAAACTCCAAAAAAGGAGCTTAGTTGGACTAGCTTCGATCATTTTGGCATTTCGTATTTCAGCATTTCGCTATTTTGCATGTCACGAATTCCTGTTGCGAGGCATCTCAACTCTCCAAATTGCGATCCCCGAAACTCCGAAAAAGGAGATTAACTCTTCGAGCTCTTCTCTACAGATCTTCGATGATGTGACCATCGGCTGTGACCATAGCCTTATTCAAAAACTGCATTTCACAATTTCACGTTTCAGCACTTCGGGACTCCTATGATGAAGAGTCTCGGGTCTTGATTCCTCCATCTCCCGGTATCCAAAATTGTCCTCCTGCTTTCGATATTTCGGTGTTTCGCATTTCATGATTCCAGGACTCCTGATGATGAAGAGTCTTGACTCTTCCAACTCTCGGTATCCGAAACTCCAAAATGGAGTTATTTCTCGGTCTGTGAAACTCTTTGTTTATGTGCCTATTTCGGGATTTCGGCGTTTCGCATTTCGGCGTTTCGACATTTCGGCACTGCTGTGGTGAAGTGTTTCGACACTTCAACTCCCGGTATTCGAGTCTCTGAAATGGAGTTATTTCCCGGTCTGTAAAACTCCTGTTGATGTGCCTCTTTCGGGATTTCGAGATTCCGTATTTCGCAACTCCAGGACTCTTGTGTTGAAGAGTCTCAACTCTTGACTTCTCAATCTCCTGGTATCTGAAACTCCGAATGGAGTCAGATCAACGTATTTCGATGTTTCGCATTTCTCTGTTTCGGCATTCTTGTCATGAGTTGCTTCCTTGACTCCTCCAATGCACAGTATCTGAAACTCTGAAATGGAGTTTAAGCTTCTAATATTTCCATGCAATTATCCCTGTGTTGTTGATCTTCCTTGCCTACATGTTTGCCATCAAATAAACAAGCACACTCTTGCACTCTTCATGCACCTCTACACTATCTCTTCTGAGCTTACGTTGTCCCTGTTTTTCCATCATTGCATGCTCTGATCTTGCCATCAATGACAAGCACATCTGCCTGAAAACATGCCAACAATCTCCCCCTTTGGCATTGATGGCAACCCTGAATGACTGCGTTAATCTGTTTGGACCTCCAACCGTAGCATCTGGTCCGGACCACTCCTTTTCTCCACCTTTGACATCAATGTCAAAGACAACATGCTCCCCCTAAGTTGTTGCAGTATTTTTAGGAGGTATCAGATATTCAATCAATACAAAGCTCCCCTAATAGGATGGACTCTCTTAGGTGTGAGATGGGATGACACCCAGCTTCTGTCAGAGATATTCAAATGGTGTCTTGGCTATGGGTTTATTGAAGATGTCTGCAATTTGTTCTATGGTTGGAATGTAATGGACCTGAACAACCTGGTTGGTGACCTGCTCTCTCAGAAAATGGTATTTTATGGAAATATGCTTGGTCTTGGAGTAGAATATAGGATTCTTAGACACACTTATGGCACTAGTGTTATCACAATGAATTGGGATCGGTGCTATGTATTTTACCTCCAAGTCTGCAAGTTTCTGAATCATCCATAATACCTGAGTGCAACAGGTAGCAGCAGCAATGTACTCTGCCTCTGTAGTTGATAAAGAAATGGAACCTTGCTTTTCACTAAGCCATGCTACTAATGAGTCACCCGGGAAGAATGCTCCTCCACTGGTGCTTTTTCTCTCATCAACACAATTTTCCCAATCTGCATCTGAATAAGCAGTTAATTGAAAATTATGATTTATGGGATACGACAGACCATAAGTCATTGTTTCTTTCAAATACCTAAATATCCTTTTGATAGATTGCAAATGACTCTGTTTAGGTGAAGATTGATATCTTCCTACCATTCCAACAGCATGCATTATGTTTGGGCGAGATGTTGTGATGTACAGCAGGCTGCCTATCATTGACCTATATGAACTTTGATCAACATCAGCTGAGTCATCATCCTTTCTTAATTTGCATCCAGTAACCATAGGTGTACCCACAGGTTTAGAATCTTCCATTTGAAACCTTTTCAACATTTCTCTTAGATGTTTTTCTTGAGAAATGAACATCCCTTCGGACCTCTGAGTAATTTGCAGACCAAGAAAAAATGACAGTTCACCTATCATAGACATTTCAAACTCAGACTCCATGGCAGAAGAAAACCATTGTACCAATTGATCCTTATTACATCCGAAGATGATGTCATCTACATAGACCAACACAATGAGAAAATCATTACCCTCTATTTTGATATATAGATTGTTGCCTAATGTTCCTCTCTTGAGCCCTTTGTCTTTGAGATACGTATCCAGTCTGTGATATCAGTCATGAGGGGCTTGCTTTAACACATATAAATATTTCTTCAACTTGCATACTAAGTCAGGGTTATCAGACAGTTTGAAACCCTCTGGTTGTTCCATATAGACTTCTTCATTTAAATCTCCATTTAGAAAAGCTAACTTGACATCCATTTGATAGACTTTAAACCTTTCCATTTGATAGACTTTAAACCTTTTATGACAAGCATAGGCAAGAAATATTCGATAGCTTCTAATCTTTCTACTCTGCAAAAGTTTCATCAAAATCCAAATCCTTCTATTTGAGCATAGCCTTTACGTACCAATCTTTTCTTTTGTTCCCTACAACTTGTCCCTCCTTTCATTCAACTTATTCTTAAAGATCCATTTGGAACCAATGATATTTTTACCTTCTCGTCTATGAACCATCTCCCCACGACATTGTTTTTCTCAATCTAATCGTTCATCATCTATTCTTTTTAACCCAATGGACATCTTTGCTCGCTTCATTAAAATTTCGTTCCAAAGATGGATATGAAAGTTATATATGATTGCTCGGTATTTTTTATCTTTTTCTCCTGGTTTGTACACCTTGTCTTTTTCACCAATTATCCTGCAATTTTGCAAGATTATTCTCCTTTGAGTGATTCCGAAGAGGAATTTGAAGTTGCCCTGCTGATTTGAGTCTCCGTTCGAGTAGACTGCGGTTCTTCATCTGATTCGTAATCTTTGTTTTATGATCTTTTTGACATGTTCATCTTCAGCCTTAAGACTCCATTATTGCAGGCTAACCTCTCTTGTTGGGATTCCTTCATCAACTTTTACTGCCAATACAAGCCAACCATTTTATGTAGCCCTTATTATAGCAGGCATATGTATCCTTTACTATTTCTGTGGTATATCCTAATAAGATACCTTCATCAACCCTTTCATCATATTTTCCAAGGTTCTCATCATTATTCTTTATGTAACATTTACCCCAAAGACTTTGAAGTGTTTGATTGAGGCGTGTCTCCCATACCACAGCTCATAAGGTGTCTTGTCACTTTGTAGTTTGAGGTGGGATTTGTTAAGAACATGGACGGGTGTGTGTATCGCCTCTACCAAGTAGGTTTGACTAATGTTCTTTTCATTCATCATTAACCTAGCTTTACTTGTCGTAGACCGTTCTCAAGCTTTTGCCCCTCCACTACTCCATTTTGTTGTGGAGTTCTGGGATTGTGTATTCTCTGATCCCATGCTTATCAGCTGTAATTCCTTGAAATCACTTGACATAAATTCCTCCTCCCCTCTATCCTATCTTTTTACTGCATTTAACCTCTTGACTATTTGATTCTCGCTAGAGCTTCCTCCTTAAATATTTTAAACTTCTCAAATGCTTCAGCCTTTTTCCCTCGAGAAGGGAAACCCATGTAAGTCTGGAGAAATCATCAATAATAAGCATGAAGTAGTTTTCTCCTTGTTCCTTCCTGCCTTAATGGTCCACATAACCATATGAACTAGTTGGAGTGTTTCTCTGTTGAAGTAAAGCTCCTTGGACTTAAATGGTGTCCCGGTTATCTTTCCTACTTAAGTGTAGTTTCTACACATAGAATCTTGGGTTTGATATTCTCTAAGATCTTTTACTACCTCAAGATTTTTGAGATTGATTAAGTGGTCAAAAGTTTAGATGTCCAAGTCTCCTATGCCATAACCAGCCTTCATCACTCATGTTTTCTTTAGGGGATGACACTCTTATCTATCTCTTTCAGCACATATACATTACTATTTTTGTCCTTATGCCTTGGCCACCACTTGTCCTAAGTTTGCATTCCACTTTATCTTGCATTCCTTGGATGTGAACACCATTTTGCACTCTCCTGGTCACACATTTGACTCATTAATCGAAGCAGAGATTATGTTTTAGCCCATCTAAAAGTAGAACATCTTGGGCTTTTCCTTTTCCATTACTTAAATTCACCCATCCCTTTACCCTTTATTTTACCTCGAGCATCATTTCCAAGGTTAATAGCTCTGATTTTCTTCACTTAGAGATAGAAAATTACCTTTGTCTCTCTTCAAGCCATATATTTGGAGCATCCATTGTATATATACCAAGGTTTCATTTGTCTTGAGCTAACAACACTAATCTGCACTTGTCACTTTCTCTTTCTTTCCAAACCTTGACATTTTCAAAAGGGGAATTCAAATCTAGTTCATAGTTCCTAAGCTAATAGCCAATAGATTTATGTCCATACATGACAGATGTAACATTCTCGTTCGTTGAATAAAGGATCATAACGCTTGTTATGCTTAACCTCAGACCTTTCCATCCATCAAGTGATTTGTAGACTGTGGTGGTTTGTTACTTGATGTCTCTATTCTTTGTTGTGGTATGATATTCATACCTTGAATGTCTTGATTGCTCATAATTTAATTTTAAAGAACATTTTAATGCTTTATGACTGTGCTAGAACAAAGAAACAATATCCAGAAAAACGTTGGTACCGAAAGTGGTTGTCTTTGAACAGTCGATTATTCCATGTCGTGATGATTTCCTTGAGCAGTGCACTATTTCTATGTTCTAAGGACTCACCCGGCACCTTTTCTTTTACTCCTCCGGCAGCTTGGATTGTTCCTCTCCTTTTTGTTTCTATCGGTTTGTTGTTGTCATTGGTTGTATATTTGAAAACTTGATGGATTCTTTGTTTTGCTGACCACTACTTGATCCCTCTTCAAACCCAAACCAGTTTTTAGCTATGGATTCCTTTGCTGATTCAAAAATGGTGGCTAATCCTTCTTAGGCTTTGATACTCGACAGATTCTCGAAGGATACAAGGCTTTGATACTTCTCCAACTCTTTCCTAGTCTTCACTACTTCTTTCTTCCAGAGATTTACATCTTGCCTTCCTTTCTAATAACTCAAGCATTTTAATAACCTTGATTTTCTTTGCCTCTTCTAATTCTACTTTTAGCAAGCAAAAGTCTCTTCATCATGTTGTTTACCGCCTTCACAAACTCAGACAACAATTGTTTTTCTTTCTCGCTCTTACTTTTGTGCCTATCAATCTCTTCTAGTGCATTGATCAGCTTCCTCTTCCATATCAACCACGCCTTCTTCATAGCCTCACTTGCTCGGCTTTTATTATCATAATCCTCTTTTTGGCCATAAGTATGAAGTCATTTAGTTTATCCTCAATGGAGGAGTCATTGTCTTCATCATCCTAAGGATCATCATTATTGTTTACACAAAGACTTTCTCTTCTAAAATTATTCTCTTTAAAGAAATTGTTGTGTTTGTGCTTCTCCTCATCATCACATGTCTGATCCTTTTCCCTTTGTGAGGACATTTATTTGCAAAATGACCTATCTTACCTACGTGCTTGAAACATTTGAAAGCAAGGGCCACCTTTTTATTTGCCTGATCCCTTCTTCCGCCTCTTCACAAATTTTGCTTCACTTTCAATGCTCGTAATCCTCATTATTGTCTCCGCTTTTAAATGATGCTTATCTGTAGGTTGGTTTATCTTTAACCATTCTCATTTCATGCAAATAATGTCTTGTGAAGTTGATCAAATTACAAAGCCTTTAGATCATTAAGTTCTTCTATATAGCGTAAACCTCAGTTGAAGCTATTCTGTAGAGAGATCTCAAAATTTTCTCAACCAAAGAAGGTTCCTCAATTTTTCACCTCAAGTGATTTCATTGTATTTACTAGTTCTTCAACTCTCGTGAAATAATATTTTCCAACAGCCGCATCTTCTTTTCATCTCACTGTTCAAACTGCACTCTATAGATTTTGAAGCTTACGCCCTTTACCTTCTCACACCTTCATATAATTTCTAAATGATTTTGTCCCACATTTCTTTGGCGGCTCCTAGGTGCATAAATTTTACCTAATTCCCACTATGCAAGCCCACTCAAGATAAGATTCATAGCCTTAGCGCTATTAAATTCCTAGTTGTCATTCTTATTAGCTAGTACAATTGGCTTTACATAACCAATATCTACCACATCCTGCATATCCGCACCCAAAGCCATTATGTAAGTTCTCATTCTAACTCTTCCGTAAGGCAAAGTTTGTTCCATTGAACATAGGGCCCTTATTGGTTGAATTTCCCCACGGGTTGACACATGTTTAAGCTCTAGGATCTACCCTTAGATAAAAGAGAGCCAGCTCTGAGCACCAATTGTTGGACAAATCGAGAGGGTGAATCGTGTGTTATTGTGCTTATTTAAACTCTTACATATCATTTAATGGCAAATACAATAATGCGGTGGAAGTGGGGCACAGAACATTCAACATCAATCACACATAAGGAGATACACAGACATGTTTCCCCGAGGAAACCCATGTGGTAAAAACCTTCTTCTTTATATGATAAGTAATCAGACATTCTTTACATTATCATACATATGAGCACCAACTCCATAATGAGGTTGCAACCTCTCGCTTTGCAAGTGCTAGTCTCTGTCGAGCACCCACTGGGGAAGGAAGCACCAACTCCCTAAGTGTTCCAAAGACTAACCGGATGGAAGCACTAACTTCCTAAGTGTTGCGTAACTAAATCGGATGGAAGCACAAACTTCCAAATACACACACTAACCTCGTATAATAGAGAACAATAGTCTCCCTTTGCACCACCCTACCACACTTGTTTCTCCTCGGTTTCAACCGTGATGGAAGCTACAACTCCCTTTTTCAAGCACCCACTTGAACCTCCGAGGACAATAGTCCTCCTAGCACCTCCCTACCACCATAAAATATCAATCTTGTTATTAAACTTATGATAAAGTTCTTCAATGCCTTACCGGTCTCATCACTATTCCGCTATTAATCGGCCTCTGCCTCAAGATCAATGTCTTATGCACACTCCTTTCACTTTCTCTGCTCTTTTCCTTTTATGCTCTCTCCTCCATGTCCCTTCAATGCACCATTCCCCTTCTATACATTTATGTTGTTGTGCTTTGCCTCCTTCTTTACACCTCAATCACACCCAACAACCACCCATGCATCTCTTCTTTTCTACATTCTTATAGTCTCTGTGTTCTTGTGCATGCAATATGCGCCAAACTCCTGCATGCTCTCACATTATCACAGCTCTCCCATCCGGTGTTTACTCGCACTTCACTCTGCCACCGCTTTTCTCACTTCAGCCTTCACATCCCTCACTCTCCTACATTTCCTCCTCATGTCAAGTAATCTATCTGATCATCATTGCAACTCTTCTTCCTCGGGCGTTCACCACGCCACTAGCATCACCGGGTGTTATGTTGATATTTCTCACTGCCCTCAAGTGCTTGAGACTCTTCGCCTTCTCTATCATAGTCGAAGACCTTTGTTGCGCTTACGTGATTCAACGCTTCATCCATCTATCAATCACTTAAGAATAGTTCTAATCAATTTAAGATGTCACTCGAAATTCTTCATCTTCTCTGGCGATCATACCGAGGCATCTTCAAGTCCCCGCGTAAACCATCACGATTCTCTCGCGCGCCATAATCGGAAGTGCAACCGCATTCCTCCCATCATATCTAAGTTTACCCGCACTGCTGATGGAGTTCATAGGGTCTTGCATTTAATTCACCATTTCGCATATCGGCTTTCGTGATTCCCCTGGTTGCCTTTGCACTTCACGCATCGACCCCTGAAACTTCGAAATTGAGCTTGGTTGCACTCCAGTTCTTCCTCCATCTTCGGCCAATATGTCCAATGGTTGTGACCACGGGTTGAGCCAAAACATGTTTTGCATTTCAGCATTTCGCAATCCCGTTGTGTGAGGCATCTCGACTCTCCAAGTCGCGGATCTTCGAACTCTGAAAATGAGCTTAGCTGGACTAGTTTCGATCATTTTGGCATTTCGGGGATTTCACATGTCGCGGAATTTCGTTGTAAGGCATCTCAATTCTCCGTCAGCGATCCCCAAACTCCGGGCCAGGGAGCTTAACTCTTCGAAGCTCTTTTCTCTACGCCTCTTCAATGATAGACCAATCACTCATGACCATATAGTCTTATTCAAAAAACCGTGATTTCGCAATTTCATCGCTTTACACTGACTCCTAGATGAAGAGTCTCGACTCATGAATCCTCCAACTCCGAGTATCCAAAACCTGGAAATGGAGTCTTTGACATACTACAATATTTCTCATTTCACGATTTCATGACTCTTGATCATGAAGAGTCTTGACTCTTCCAACTCCCACATCCAAAACTAAATGGAGTTATTTCCGGTCTCAGGAAACTCTTTTGTTTATGTGCCTATTTCTGTGATTTCGCACAAGCCGCATTTCGGCATTTCGCATTTCGACACTCGCAGGAAGTGTTTCAACACTTCAACTCCTGCGTTAGTTCCCAAAAATGAAACCGTCCTTTTGGTCAAATTTTGTGGTGGATAGCATGGCTATCTATTTCCTCAATTCATTTTGAGTTTTATAGCCGCAAAACTTAGGTTTTGGTTTATGTCTTAGAAAATAATATGACCCATAAAAGTCTTCTTTTCAAATTTCGCTACTCCACTACCAGCTAACACGCGTCCAAAAAGTTGAGTGTTAGTCGGGAAAGTGGCTAATTTCGCCAGCCTAAGGAGCTCTCACACCGTGTGTTGTGGAAAGTGGTGAATTTCAAAATATCAAAGAAATAGGGTCGCGGGTCATGCGCTGTTGAAAGTGAAGACTTTCCACAGCCTATGGAACGGTTTTTACAATGTTGTGCGCTGTTGAAAGTGAAAACTTTCCACAGCCTACGAAAGCGCCATAGAAGGTCACGCCGAGGGTTTTAAGACTTTCAACAGCCAATCTGGCTTTCCACAAGACTGCAGACCGGGTGAAAGTGTTGATTTTCAAACATTCAAAGAAAGTATCGTCATAAGTCAGGCACCGCAGGAAAGCGGAAGACTTTCAACAAATTTAAGGATAAATTATAGTGGCGCACAGAAAGTGAAGACTTTCAACAGCCTATGATAAATTTCGCCAGGTGGCGACCGGTGAAATTGAAGACTTCAACGTACCAAGGAGTAGTTCTTGCTGGATCGCGGTACCGGGTGAAGTGGTAAGTTTCTACGCCCAAGGGCATTTTCCACCTGCCGCTGGTTGGAGAAAGCGATATCACGTGCGTGCTATCCACGTATCCAAAGGCAAATAATGATATGATCATCCCATCAGCCGTAGTAAACTAAATCATGCTACCGATGAATGGTAATGATGGAAGTTCGCTTTGCACTCAAAAATCTGACACGATGTAGATCCGGGTTCAGACGCGACGTCACAAGACTCATGGTTTCTGAGATGGCAATTTCAATCCTAATTCAGTATAGAGGGTCGGGATAGCTATTGAAAGTGAATTATCATTAGCTATTGATGGTAATTATCATTGCTTCCACATCACACATTGTTCACGAAGGTTTGTTAAAATTTCTAATGTTATACGCCCCCAAAGGAGTTTACAACAAATAAGTAAAGACCTCGCCCAATAGCATATCACGTTGTTTGGTGTGCGTAACCTGCTTGGGGTTTTTTAATTGCAAATGGAAAGAATGAGGCTTAAAATTGCAGGTGGCAATCTCTTTTCAACTCCTCCGGTATTCCTAAAATGAAAGACCGAAACACCATTGGAAAGCTGACCTCCCATGTCAACCAATCCATTCACATGAAAACGGATTTCTATGACCGAAATTTGATTTTGAAAATATGCATGCTTTCAACAGTTAATTCGCCGAAAATTTTGCTAGTTAGTTGTTGAAAGTGTCACTTTCTCAACAAATAAGGAGGTTTTCAAGGGCTAAGGCACAGGAAAAGTCCGTCACGGCTGTTATGTTTTTCACCCAGATCGTAATTTTTGCATGAGAACGAATTGAAACTCTTCTAAGGCTTATTTAATGAATTATCAAGTCCATTTAATCAACCATCTTTGGAAAATGAAGAGAAGAAAGGTGTACAAATGTCATTTACCATCTTAAAAGAGGCAGAATTTCAGGGTTTTGGAGCCACATCACATAATTCGAATTTCAGAGAGCCTTGGGAGGTTGAGCTACACATCATCGGATTTCAACCACATTTTGAGGGCCAACAGATAAAGATTTACCTATTTTGAGGACCTATTCCTATTTCTTTGTAAATACCGGCTTGTTTACTATTTCTGAAATTCGATCCATAGTTTTAGGATCTAATAAATGAATTGTTAAGCTATAAAGCTACGGAAGGAATATGAATGAGGGGGTCAATTTTTGGATACAAAATATCATATGTAACAAGCCCATTGATGCTAATACTAAATCACATGTTCTTTTCTATTTTGATGTCAGTTTTTTCACATTCCTTCTATACTGTTATTTGTGTTTTCAAGCCTTTAATGACCATCATCTTATTATTTGGCTCATAACCGGATAATTATTTTCTTCATTGTTAATTAAACCCTACTTTTGTATTGGGTTTATACAATAAAATCTGTTCTTCATCCACCTTAAAGTTATTTGTTGATTATCAATCTTAGAGAGCACTGGTTCATTTGTTTACCATCTTGACTGTCTGAATACCATGTTTGAATTGAGTTATCTTACTGATCCATCTACACAAAATACAAAAAAAAAAATTACTTGAAGTTACCAAGCACCTTTGGTCTACAACCACAAAGGGTTTCTTGGAGTGATAACAAAATGGCGTCGTTGCCGGGGAGAGGATATTGAAGCTCAGCTTCCTTGGGACACGACACAGATCCAGCTTTGATGATAGACAAAGCCTGGACATTCACTTGGTTGTAATTTTCTATCTGGTGACTCCACGTTCAAAGACTCCACTGGGGAGGATCCTGTTGATAAAGGATGAAGAGGCTGAAGTCAAGATCTAGGTATCAGTTCATTATTTTGCTTCATGAACTCTTGTTTTTCTTCATCATCTCTTCCATGCTTTTCCCTGCGCGTGTAAAGAGAATTATTTTCTGCTTCGTATATTCAGAAAATCATCATCCTTCTTGTATATATCCATCTTTAGAAGAGGAGATTATGCAGCCCTGCATTGTAGATGTAGATTCGGTAACTTTACCTAAGCCCATTCACAAAGATTATCACTGTATTTCTTTTCCTTCAGAATCTGATCAGCCATGTGACCTTGAAAGGATAGAAATTGTTTCAGATCCCATCCAAATATCAACCCCTCTTGTCATAATTTATGAACCTTATCATGAACTCGTTAACTCTCATGATCAACCCACTACCTTTCAAACCAAGATTAGGATGAAAATGTTTAGGCCTTTAAAATTGCCCCATCCCCTTCACCCTTATCCTCTTGACTGTTATCAATATCTTCCTTGTTTTTCCGGAGAGAATCAAGTTTCAGCTGAAAGGCATTTGGAATACTTTGAGGATTTTGTCGGTCGTTTTCAAATTGTTCACGAGGATGTAATCATGAGATTTTTTTCTAAATCTCTAATCAAAGATGCTGCTGCATGGTTCAGGGGTCTGAGAGCTGATTCAATTGGCTCTTGGATTGAGTTCTCTAATGCTTTCCTAAAGTATTGGGGTGAATACAAATCTTTAGATTCTTACCTCGCTGATTTCTATGCTTTGAAACGAGAGCAGGATGAAGCCTTGCCTATTTTTAATAGAAGTTTTTATCGTGTTTATCATGTCATGCCTTTGGAGGTCCGGCCTACAGAGAGGTTTTCCATGATATATTATATTATAGGTCTCCATTCAGAACTTTCCCTTCTTCTGTTAGAAGGGAAGTCTCCATCCTTAATCCAGGTGTTTGAAGATGCTAGAGAGGTGGAGGAAAACATTTGTGCTTCTCGAAGGATCCAAGGTCGAGATTTCTTTGAAAATCTACAAGCACATGAGAAAGCAGAATGTCATTATAACTCAAATTTTGAGCAGGAGAATAATGAGGTTGGAACAGTTTCAGAATAGCAGCGAGTATGTGAGGTCTTTTTAGATTCGGATCTAAATTTTTCAACAGTATCAGAGTACTCCAGAGACAGGTATGAATCTGAAGTTTATGATCAATTTGCAAATCAGAATAAATCTATAATAACCAATGATTGCATTGAAAACTACATGTTCCTAGTTGATCATAATCCTTGTCATTTAAACATTGCTCTATCATCATCCGCTGAGGACTG
>SNQJ01S0012982.1:153035-166836 GCA_010110895.2 Picea sitchensis
CCTACTTTGTACTGGTTTATTAGCAATTTGTTCTTCATCCACCTTAAAGTTATTTGTTGATTATCAATCTTAGAGAGCATTGGTTCATTTGTTTACCATCTTGACTGTCTGAATACCATGTTTGAATTGAGTTATCTTACTGATCCATCTACATAAAATACAAAAAACATTTTTACTTGAAGTTACAAAGCACCTTTGGTCTACAACCACAAAGGGTTTCTTGGAGTGATAACACCCGGTATCCAAGACTCTGAAATGGAGTTATTTCCTGGTCTGCAAAACTCTTGTTGATGTGCCTCTTTCGGGATTTCGGGATTCCGGATTTCGCAACTCTGGGACTCCTGTGTTGAAGAGTCTCGACTCTTGACTTCTCAATCTTCCGGTATCTGAAACTCTGAAATGTAGTTGGATCAACGTATTCTGGAATTTCACATTTCATCGTTTCGGCATTCTTTTCGTGAGTTGCTTCCTTGACTCCTCAAATGCCCAGTATCTGAAACTCTGAAATGGAGTTTACGCTTCTGATCTTTCCATGCAATTATCCATGCATTGTTGATCTTCCTTGCCTGCCTGTTTTCCATCAAATAAACAAGCACACTCTTGCACTCTTCGTGCACCTCTACACTATCTCTTCTGAGTTTATGTTGTCCCTGTTTTTCCATCGTTGCATGCTCTGATCTTGCCATCAATGACAAGCACATATACCTGAAAACATGCCAACAGATAGTTAGTCAAGAAATCGACTAACAGATAGAGAGAGTCACCTGAATGATCAACCAATTGTTGGAGATAGTCGGTTGAGTAATCTATAGCAGCTAGATACAATCGATCAACTTGCAATTGGATACATTCGGTCGATGGATCGACCGGCCAAGAAATTCACTACATGTTGGATGACTGGATGGTTGGATCAATTGGGTAAGTTGACTAGCTGATGACATAGCACGGGATTACCAAAAACCATTACAACCACTAGTTTTTATTTGTGGACAAGATCTTCCCCATTTCAAGGAAATTGGTTAGATCCAAAGACTATAAATAAAGGACCCCATGGGTCAATGATGTGTGTGAAGTAAGTGGAATGAAACATCTATCATAAATTGTGATGTTCTGATAAAAATGCATTGTACTTAAGTGCTAAAATGGTGTATTTAGACACCACTGATCTTCTTGGAATATTATTTCACTTTTTTGTTTATGCGGATTCTATTTTTTCTTCTTAGGGTTACCCCTAAGACCAACATGGTATCAAAGTGACTAGTTTTCACCTAGCCTGTTGTCCACAAATCTTACCGAGTTAGATCTTGTAGTGATTGACTCTGGAATGTTGATTTGTTGACTATAAAATGTTTAGACCATATCATATCTGTAAGACATCAAATATGGCTTCCAAGATTGATCTCGTTGTTTTGAATAGACTCAATCATGTTATATAGGCACCAGATACGGAGACATTGCTAAAAATCAAGGGGCTCTAGCAGTATACTAAGGCCTCTATTCCATATCCAAAGGATGATAAGGTAAATTTTGTCATCGATGGGAAGAAAAATGAGGTTGTTTGGTTCATTACAACCTACGTTTCTTGGGAGATTTGCCTTCATACAAACGAGATCAACTGCTCTCGTAAAGTTTCAAAGAAGTTGAAGTCTTTTTTGATCAAGTCGACAAGAGTCAATTTATGTAATTAGAGAAAGAGTTGATCTCTCTTGATCCCCATTTCTTCGAAAGGATTGAGAAATTTTTGGGTTGTGTTAAAGGCCATTAATTGAAATTAGGCAAGTGTGGGAAGAACTTTCAGAAGAAATATGGACTACTCATAGAACTATTCCTGATGAATATAAGAACACATTTTGACATGTTCTCTTCCATATTCCATACAAATTAGCAAGAAATCAAGGAACATGGTAAGGACCATACCATTGATACCTTCTATGGCTTACTGATTAATGATCAACACACTTTTCTTGATGAAGGGAAGCTTGGTGGTAAACATGAGGCTCACTTGCTCAAGGGTAAGGGAAAGATGAATTATAAAGAAAGATGACACTCTTATGCTCCTCTATACAAACATGAATGTTTTGACCAAAAGGATAGAGTGAATAATAATGATTCGATGTACACCCAGAAGAATTGAAGGAAGAAAACATGTCTCTATTGTAGAAAGATTGGACATGTGGAGAAAAAATATTGGAATAAGGGCTCCGACTTAGAAGAGAAGGTTAAGCAGATTGAAGGCGATATGATTACTCTGCTTCGACCGGTAGACAATTTTTCCTTCCAAGTAGGAAATTCTCAAGTGATGCTTGATCACACCTCGAAGAAAGAGTGGGTAGTTTCTTCTAGGTGCACCCATCATATGGCCAAATATGCTTCTTTGTTCTCCTTCATGGATAAAGTTGTCGAGCGAAAGATTTATGTAGTTGATGATTTTGCTCTCGATATTGCTAGTTATGGTGATGTTCCCTACTGACATGGTATAATTGTTGATGTTTATCATGTGCCTAATCTAAGTACAAATCTGTTGTCGGTTTCCAAAATGACAGAGACTAGCAATATTGTTGAGTTTTGGTTGGATTGGTTCTTTGTTAAGGATATAAATAATTATTAGTCGATTCTTACTAAAGGGTTTCTCGACTCAAAGGATGGATTGTATAAGTTATGTGACCTACCTCGACTAGATCCTACACTGACTGCTCTCATTTCCCAAACCAATGAACGGAGTAGAATTTGGCATGAACGGCTTGGACACCTTAATTTTTTAAGTATGAAGTTGATGGTCACATAGAACATGGTTGTTGGATTACCCAAAGTTCTTCCACCCGATGGAGTCTATAAAGGATATGTGTTGGGAAAGCATCATCATGCACCTTTCAACTCTAGCAAAGCATGGCATGCTCAGAAACCACTGGAGCTTGTTCATAGTGATCTTTGTTGTCTTAATAAGACTCAATTTGTAGGTGTGAAGTACATCTTGACCTGTATCGATGATCTCTATAAATTTACCTAGATCTATTTCTTGAAGAATAAGAGTCACATCTTTGGAAAAATCAAGGAATTTAGGGCATTGGCTTAAAAGAAATCCAGTTGACCTATCAAGTATTTGAGATCTAATAATGGTGGAGAGTATGTGAATCGATCATTTGAAGAATATCTTTCTCAATCAAGTATTGCTTGGAAAAGTTCTATTCCTCATACTCCTCAATAGAATGATGTAGAAGAAAGAAATAAACTAGCATTGGTCCAATGGGATCGATTCCCTTAGCAAACCAAAGACTTGTCAACTAAGTTTCGGGCTCAAGTTGTTTATTGTGCCAACTATATCCTAAATCATATTCCAATTGGAGTTCTCAATTATGTGACTCCAGCCGAGAAATGGTGTGGAAAGAAGCCCTTAGTCAGCCACCTCATAATATTCAAATGTATTGCTTGGGTTCATATTTTAGATGACTACAGGAAGAAGTTAGATGCAAAGAGCCATGTTGCATCACGATGGGATACTTTGAATAATCCAAATCATATTGATTGTTTGACCTTGTCAAACAACAGATCATTATTAGAAGAAACATATTTTTTGATGAGAAGTATTCACGAATTAAGTCATTGAATACTTCTTCTAGTCTATTACAAGATTATCCTTTTGATATTAGTAGATAATGGATCAGATGTTCCCTTTTTCATCATTTCAACCGGGTAGTCGAACTTTATTCCTGAGTCAACCGGATGGTTAATTTCTATCTCTAGGTCAACTAGTCCTCATTTTGCTTCGATTGAAACTATTACTTCTCTCGATCGACCTTCTGAAGTGAATATCAATTCATCATCCCCTTGTCTCCCTCGGTGAGTTGCTAAGCCGATTGAAGCCACTCGGCCTGATGTTGGTGATATCTCTTCAGGATGATAGACTTGGAGTCAAAAGAAGCAGGCCAATGTTTCTTTGATGGCTTGTGTTTTTGAGACTTGTGATCCTATCTCGTATGCATATGCGCAAGGACAACCTGAATGGGAGTAATCTATGTAAGCTTAGATGAATTATTATTTTTTAAATCACACTTGGGATTTATTTCTTCGACCTCAAGGGAAGAAAATTGTGAAATGTCAATGGTTTATAAGACCAAATTTACCTCTAAAGTTTATGTTGAGCACCATAAATCTTGTTTGGTCACAAAAGGATTTTCTCAATAAGAAGACATCAACTACACTGAGACCTTTTCCCTTATTGTAAATATGAATTTTGTTTGACTAATTCTTTACCTTGTTGCTCACTTCGGATGGTGGATCCACTAGATGGATGTTTGATCAAAATCTGGACCAGGGTGCAAAATTTTGCTCAAATTTCAAAGTGCTCGGAATGCGACGAAAACTGTGCCATTGCGTCTGTCTCGTCTTCCTGATTCCGGCGGTATATTTACTTTCTCAAACGGAGTCCGTATGGAGAATTTATCGCGATCTGTTCGCCAAGGCAAACAGGCAAAAAAATTGATGTTGACTGTACCTGTTCGTATAGTCCGTACAGTGGTGACGTGGCAGGGCCGTACAGTCTGTACACTGACCGTACAGTAGTGACGTGGCAGGCCGTACATTTCGTACGATGACGTGTCAAAAGTGACGTGGCTTGATCTACATGCTGATGTGGCAATTTTTGATTGGTTGACTGTGGTCGAATGTGATGTTGACACGTGGCATTTACTTGTCTAATGGAAAGGTGCCACGTGGCCCAATCAGAGGCTGCCACGTGGCACCCCATTTTTGGTTTGTGTGTTGATTCAAAAATTTGTGGAGCCGACCGGATTCGAACCGGTGACCTCCCCCCATGTAAAGACTTCATAACTTTCCGCTAACCAATATGTCGCCCATTGATGCTTGTTGTGAATACGGGTTTTAATATATTTAAAGTCGATTGTTGGGTTGTTTTGGGCCGCGACCGGGCCGGGCCTAGCCCAGCCCTTGGTCACGCATTTGCATCTATATATATGACCACAGTTTTTGTGTTGGCGCGCAGATTATAATATGGTTCTGTTACAACATATAACCCAAAGTTTATATGCCATTGTAATATGTATCAATGCACGCGGTGTTTACAATGCGTAGAGACCCGGTCACACGCGCCTTGTATATGACCATACATTTGTAACTGGAGCGTGTGAGTTGGTTCCACGATTTCAAACGATTTTTGGAACGGTTAAACTTTTTGCCAAAGCCCGAGGTCGTATGACCCATGTGCCTTAGTGCTAGGCGGTTGGGGGCTGGAGGCGCCCTAACCGTCCTACAGTTTGGACCGTTTTTCGGTTATGCACGGTGCTAGGTTTTAATGCACATTTTGGAGCGTGTTCTGGGTTCATGCACACAGAGGTGTGTTTTGTAGAGCCAGTTCCAGCAAAGCTTGAAGGAGGAAAATGGAGGAGGCCTAACTTCTTCATATTTTGGTCGATTGAGGTGCCGTAAAAGCCCAGCTAGGGGTTTTTAGACATGTTGGATCCATTGGTGTTGTTTTCAAGGCCATTTGAAGACTTCTTCTGCAAGTTTTTCACCATTGAAGTTTCAGGAAGCTCCAGGGAGCTTGAAGCCCTCTTTGATGGAGGACATGGTTTGGTGAGTCCAGGGAGCTTGAAATCTCTTGATGGAGGACATGGTTCGGTGAGTCTATGTTTGTTTTATGTGATTGAATAATCATTTTTGGCTAATTGATATGATTTAAACACATTGGGACAGGTTTCAAAGTCTTGAGGACTTTTACAATTGTGTTTTCCAAAGAGAAGCTCAGCGTAGCTTATGGCCACATGTAGAAGAGGTCATGCCCTGGTGAGCCATGATCCGCTGCAGTTCCCATTAGTCGCTTTGGGGTTTTTATGTGTTCCAATCCCAATGGTACAGTCTATTGTTTTTCCATTGAGTTGAGAAGCAGCTTGTAAAATAACTTTGACTAATTAATCCCGCAGAGCCAAGTCCATTATGGAGGCTCAAGGATGTAGCCCTGAGGGGTGAACTCCTTTATCATGTCAGGTTGTTCGAAGCTTGATGGGTCATCACCGCAAGTTGTGTTGTTGTGTATTTATTGCAAGTACATATTTAACCATTTAAAATAGCATATCCTCACACATAAGCATTTACAACAAGATACATGAACTTAACACATAATTTTATCTTGCATATTTTAACATTACGAAGCAAGGTCCTGAGAAGTTTATTTTAATGAAGTAGCTGGTGCTTGCATAGCATAACAATTCAGACTTCTATTTTCAGATCAGGTTGTATCAAAGCATAGTTTGTTTTTTCTCATGTATTTGTCATTTATAGTTTGAGATTTAGCTATTGGTTTTATTGTGCAAGTTTTCTGTTGAAGTTGGATATCTTCCAAGGATGGCGGCTTCCAAGCATTGATAGTTCTCATACATTTTCATTATCTTCATTCTTTGACAAAGACCTTAGATTCTAACTTTGAGAGATTTGATGAAAGAGATGTGTGAAGAAGGGAATAAGAACACGTCCTGAAGAGTAGTTGATGGCCATGAAGGTGGAGAAAGACCTTTGCAAGGTTGCAATGAGATGGAGCTTCAAACTCTATGAGGCAAAGGAAACCCTTTACCAAGTACATGCATGAACATGGGGTATGCAATGTTAGTTTATCTCTAATTCCCTCTAAAGATGAATGTTTTGGTGGTTTTGAGAGTCACACAAGAGGAAATAGGGTCCAAGTTGTTGTTTAAAATGGGCTATGAAGGTAAAGGTTTGCAAGCATGCAAGGCATTGTTGAGCCTATTGTTGCTGAAGAAAGACTCAAGTTTTGTGGTCTTGGATATGAACCCAAATAAATGAGAAATTCCAGTCGTAGGAGACAAGTAAAACCCCATACCTTGCTCTTCGAAGTTCACCCCTCAAGAAGGTTTAAATGGTGAAAGTTCAATCCCTTCAACATGCAAGGATTGTATTCAAAGATGAATGCTAATGTGTGGAACAAGAAAGTTGTGATGCTGATGAGGACAAGAACATTGTTGATGGTCTTCAAAGGAGAGCTTGTAACTTTTCAGATTCACCTCCTCAAAGATGCGATAAAGGGGAATGTTCAAGGTATAATTATGCTTTTATCATTCAGTTTCTTTGGATTATGTTAAGCATGATAAATTTGGAAGAAAAAGAATCCTTTGGTGGCCATATTGGTGGTTTTGATAAACTTCACCGCTTTCGTTTCAAAGTGTTAAAAAGATTACAATTTCGAAACTTCTAAGCAAAGGCGTTTTGAAAAGAGGATGCAAAAGATTTGCACTCATTGTCAGAAGTAGGGTCAACTCGTTGACCAATGTTGGATATTGCATCCAACTACTCATCCAACGGTAATAAGAATGCTTTGATAAAGAGGCTGACAAGAATGGAAGAGAGATTCCATCATCGATGTGAGTCCGTAGATGATTCACCAGAGGATCTATGTCCAAAGAGAAAAGTCACCAAGAGTTGGCTTAGAAGAAATGGTTGGATTTCTTGAGCAAGTGAGGTTTGCTTCTCGCTTTTAAATGCACTTTTCAAGATATGTGTGCATTTACTTGAAGCATGATAAGTTGGTGTTTCCATTTATTTTGTATTCAACTCTTAAGTACCCATATGTTTTGGGTTGTACTTATGTTTGTACCGGAAGGAGAGTTGAAAGAGTCATGCACACGTACTGAAAGTTTTATGTATGTGTAAGCAGCGAACCGGTGATGGTTCATCATGAGTGATTCATGATTGTGACATGACCGCATCATGTTTGTCGACTTGTCACTTTGGGAAGGTTGATGTTTCAACGAGTCTCGAATCGGTGAAGCTGATGATTTCCACCTAATTCATGTTGTGTCGATCATTTTTTTCCGACTTGTGTTTAGTCGATGGTGCTTTATTGACTGAAAGTTGATTTTGAAAACGCCATGCTTTGATAAAGTATCGGTAGATGCTTAATAGCTTGTTTGAAGAACAAAAGTTTTGTTGGCACTACTCTTCACTCTGGTATAATTGGTTTTCAAGATTGATGTTTTCTTTGGTTTGTGACAAGATGTCGCAGGAAGGTTTCTGCAGCCATTGGAGAGTTGGATTTTGTTGACGTTAAAGACTTTGAAAGAGGGACTTGATTCTCGTGGGAAGGCTGGCAGTCTTCCAAACACGTAGAGTATAAAGGTCGTACAGCTGTTCGCAGAGCGTTGGTTGAGGAACATAGCTACTAAAAAGCGCACGAAATGTCAAAGTATTTAGGTGATTGTCGAAACGATTTTGATATAACTTGAAAGCAGACAAATAAGATTTTGTGGGTCCAAAATCCTTACAGTGGGAAGGCGTGATCAAAAACTGGACCAGGGGGCAAAATTTTGCTCAAATTTCAAAGTGCTCTAATGCGATGAAAACTATTCCATTACACCGGCCTTCGCCTTCCCTCGACTCCGTGGTATATTTACTTCAAACCTGAGTTCCCAGTATGAGAAGTTATCGCTGACCGTTCTCGCTAAAACAGTAGGAAAATTGATGTTGATTGTACCTATCCGTGCCAGTCCGTATTGGCGATGTATGTGGACGTATGTACCGTATTAATTGACCGCATTGCGAAAGGGGACGCGGGCAGGACGTACATTCATACAACCGCATAAAGTAGTGACGCGGGCAGGACGCATAAATGGTCTTGTCAAAGTGATGTGGGCTTGATCACATGGCCGACGCGGCAATTTTGATTGGTTCACCTGCGGGTCGAATGTGATGTTGACATCGCGGCATTTACTTTGTGTTTACTGGAAAGGTCCCATCGCGGCTCCACTGCGCCACGCCAATGCTACGCACCCCATTACTTTTGGTTTGTGTTGGTTCAAAATCTAGGAGCCAATTCGAGCCCGAACCGCGGACCTCCCGGGAAGACTTTGCTAACTTCACTAACCAATACATGCCACTTCCATTGATGCTTGCTGTAGAATATGGTTTTACATATTTGCCTAATTTTGTTGTTTTGTCGCTGACGCGTCGCCTAGCCCACTTTGGTCACGCTGCTTGCATCTATATATGACCACGCTTTTGTGTTGGCGCCAAGCAGACATAATAATATGTGGTTCCTATACAAACATATAACTCCAAAGTTTATATGCCAGGTCATGTATCACGCGGTGTTTTACCGCTGGAGCCCCCGGTCACACACGCCTTGTATATGACCATACATTTGTAACTGGAGTGTGTGAGTTGGTTCCACGGTTTCAAACGGTTTTTAGGCCCTTTTGCCTTTAGCCCGAGTTTGTATGACCCATGTGCCTTAGTGCTAGGCGATTGGGGCTTGAGGTGCCCTAACCGTCCTACAGCTTGGACCGGTTTTCAAAGTGGAAAAGGCTTCTGTGTCGTAGAATCGCATTTTGGGAGTGCTGTTCGGTTCATGCACAGAGGTGCGCCTTTAGAGCTGCCCAGCTCAAGGAGGAAAATGGAGGAGGCCTAACTTCTTCATCTTTTGGTCGATTGAGGTGTTGTAAAAGCCCAGCTAGGGTTTTGGACGTGTTGGATCCATTGGTGTCAAGCTAAGGCCATTTGAAGACTTCTTCTACAAGTTTTCACCATTGAAGTTTCTGTGAAGCTCCGGAGCTTGAAGCCCCTTTGATGGAGGACATGGTTTGGTGAGCCTATGTTTTACTTTATGTGATTGAATAATCATTTTGGTTAATTGATATGCTCGAACACATTGGGACAGGTTTTGCAGGGCTTTTGAGGACTTTTACGTGTGTTTTTTCCAAAGAGAAGCTCGTGCAGCTTATGGCCACATGTAGAAGAGGTCATGCCCCATGAGCCATGATCCGCTTTTCAGAGTTCTATTAGTCACTTTTGGGGTTTTATGTGTTCTGATATCAATGGTACAGTTTTTTCCATTGAGTTGAGCAGCAGCTTGTAAAGAACTTTTGACTAATTAACCTGTGAGAGCCAAGTCCATTATGGAGGCTCAAGAGAGCAAAGCCCTGAGGGGTGAACTCCTTATCATGTTGCATTTGTTCTGAGTTTGATGGTTTATTTGTTGCAAGTTGTGTTGCCGCAGGCCTATTTGTTGCAAGTACATATTTAACCATTTAAAAGAACATATCCTCACACATAAGCATTTACAAGAAGATACATGAACTTAACACATAAGTTTATCTTGCATATTTTAACACATGAAGCAAGGTCCTGTAAAGTTTATTTTAATGAAGTAGCGGGTGCTTGCATAGCATAACAAGTCAGCCTTCTATTTTCAAATCAATGTTAAAAGTGTTTTTCTTCATGGCTACTTACCTGAAGAAATTTTTATGGAATAGCCCCCAAGTTTTGTGACAGATTCCAACCTTGTTTTATGATTCTAGAAGTCTCTTTGTGGTTTGAAACAGGATCCAAGGACCTGATATGCTAATATTGACCACTTCTTTCTCAATCTTCGATTCAAACATTGTGAATCTTATCACGGTATTTATGTATTACATGATAATGATGCTACCTTGTTGTTGCTATACATGTTGTTGATTTGGTCATAGCTCAAAATCATCTTGATCTACTACTTAGATTGAAGAGACAACTTGTTGATACCTTTCATATGACCGATCTTGGTCTTTTGCATTACTTTCTTGGTCTTCAAGTTTTACCTCTATCTAATTGTTTGTTTCTCTCTCAATCTAAATTTTAATTGGATCTATTGGAATAATTTAAGATGACCGATTGTAATCAATGTGTTTCCCCTTTTCAGTCAGGTATTAAGATTACCAAATCTTGTCAATCTCTCAAAGTCGATGACACCATTTATCGACAATTAGTCGATACCCTTATTTATCTTACTCATAGTCGACCTAATATTTCCTTTGTTATTAGTGTGGTTTCTTGGTTTATGTAAGATCCACGTGCCAATCACTAGAAAGTTGCGCAAAGAATTGTTTGTTACATCAAGGTTACCTCTCATCTTGGTGTCAAGTATTGTCTCAATTTGGACTCGTTAATCAGATTCACCGACTCCAACTAGGCAAGCAACAATGATGATTGAAATTCCACTTATGGCTATGTGTTTCACTTCAGTACTATACCCCTAGTTTGGTCATGTAAGAAACAAAAGGTAGTCTCTCTATCGACTATAGAAGTTAAGTATTATGGTGCCATTAATGTAGGTATAGAGGTGGTTTGGATCCACTAGCTCTTGGGTGAGCTTTGGTTTCATGTTCAGTCCTTGAATGCTCTCTATTGTGAAAATCATAGTACAATTTAGGTTGTTGATAACATTGTTGCACATAGTAAAAAAAAGCACCTCAAACTTCATGCTCACTACCTAATATAGTTGGTTCATGAGAAGGTTGTCACTCTTATCTATTGCAATATCAATGATCAAATTGTTGATATCTTTAAAAAATTGTTGTTTGAAGCTAATTTTGTTAAGTTGCGCGATATGCTCGGGCTTTGGGTAGCTACAATTATTGGTGGGTGTCTAGATGACGTAATTTCACCTCTTGAACCTCCATAACCATGTGTTGATGGGGGGGTGTTGGAACCTATGGGGGGGTGGGTGTGTTGGAACCTGAAGATATTCAATTGAGCGATGGAGTAACAGTTGGAGACAATTATTCGAGCGGTCAACTAACAACTAGAGAAAATTGGTCAAGAAGTCGACTAAAAGCTAGAGATTGTCAATTGAGCGGTCGAATAACAACTAGAGACAATCATTCGATGGATAGACCAACTAATAAATTAACTAGTGTTGGTCGACTGGATGGTTGGGTCGACTAGGTAAGTCGACTAGCCGATGAGATAACATAGGTTTTCCAAAAACTATTACAATCATTGATTGTTACTTGTGGACAAGATCTTCCCCATTTCAAGGAAATTGGGTAGATCCAAAGACTATAAATAAAGGACCCCATGAATCGATGATGTGTGTGAAGTAAGTGGAATGAAACATATATCATGCATTGTGATGTTTTTATCACAATGTGTTTTGCTTAAGTGTTGAACTGTGTGTTTAAACACCACTAATATTCTTGGAGTATTATTGCCCATTTTTTTCTGTATATTTTGTTTTTTTTTTCTCAGGGTTACCCCCAAAACCATCACAAAGTTAGAACAAGTTGTAGCAAACAAGGCATAAAAAATGGATGGTATTTTTGCAACAATTTTGTATAGTTATCAAATACAAGAAAGGTGAAATAAGCAATCTTGCATATATGTTGTATAGACCACCCATGTGAAGAATTACAGTTTTGAGATTCATTGTGCAACTTCAGACATTTACCCATGAAATTCTAAGTGAGGATTATATATAAGATGTTGACTTTGGAAACGTATTTCAATAGTTGAAGGAGAAATAAGTTGTTGATTCAAAATATTATCCAAATTGGACCCACATTACAACAATTGGATATCGTCTCAAGTTCTAAGAGGATTAGCACAAGCAAGGTTCAAGGCTATCGAAGAGGTGGGAGATAGTGTTGATGGCATGAATGGACCCATGCCATCTCGAGCGATGTTCTTTCGTTAAGAGTGAAAGGAATTGATGCCCAAATTCCAAGTGAAGACTAAGAATGGGCCAAAGAGATTGAGGGTACTATAACTTGCACATTGCCAACAAATAAAGAGCCTAGTCGTAGCCAATTCCATGCTAGTTTTACCATGTGAGTTTCTAGGGTAAATATTAAGTTTTTGTGTTGTGAAATTATCTATTGTTGTGTTGTTTTTTCTTATGAGTTTTAAAAGGAGGATACTCTGATTTTAAATAGTTGTTGTGGTTATTTATTGAGTTGAGAATTCATTCCCAGTTATAGTGTTGTGGATTTACTTCATAATTACACTCCATATGAGTAAAAGAATAACTCCAACAAATTTTAATTATCCTTCGTTGTAATACCATGGCTTCATCCCTGGATTGTAAATATATTGTACATATGATGCTTAGGCTGATGAGTCGGTATGTTTGGGTTGGAGCGCCTTCATATGATACTTAGGCTAGTGAGTCGGTATGTTTAGGCGCCTCCATATGATACTTAGGTTGGTGAGCTGGTATGTTTAGGTCAGAGGGACTATAAAGTTGATCAAAGGTTAGAGAGCCTATATAAAAAATTGTACATATGCACTGATTAATATAAAAAAATAACACTGCAGCTACATACCAAGGGACGAAAAGAGTATGGGAGGATAAGACTCCACGAGTGGAAAAGGGGGATAAAGTCTAGGTAAAAGGGGCTAAGCAAAATATAATATAATAATTCTCTAAGCCTTTATAAATGTTTTATAACTTAAGCACCTATGTAGTAAAAAAGGGGGGCCCATGAGTGCCATGTTTAAAAAATGGCACATGAATATTTAAAGGGGGGATTTAGTATAATTCTCCATTCCATTAATTCTATTTTATGGCCATTCTGACTACATGAGTTTCTCTGGGGGAGATGATGACCCACGGTACGGAGTTTACCCGTTGAACTAGGTGGATATGGGTGTGTGTACACTTCTCCTTAGGTGTCCTCAGAGAACGTTGGATCCTTGTGTTAGAATATAATGGATGTGCTCATTTTGCCATTGACAATATCTCTATTGTCACCCAACCATAGGCCGAAGCCACCCTTCAAGCACCTTCACCTTTACAGAGAATCACTCTGGAAGCAAACCCTAGGCTAGATAGCCAAACAAAGGGTAGCACACCTTTCCCCAAGGATAGCGCACCAACAAGAGCTGATCAGATATTCCAAACCCTAGCCAAGAGATAGTCCAATCCAAACGTGATCTGCTAGCTGCAGCAGCTGCAATGGCATCTCTCCTCAAACCTGCGCACAAGACTGGGCACTGCAGTTCGCACAAGTTGTTGCTCTGCAATTCT
>SNQJ01S0012982.1:167016-177084 GCA_010110895.2 Picea sitchensis
GTTTACACATGGAGGTAAATACCTCCCGCAGCTACCATAATATCAACACTCCCTCCTAGATAGGGAGGTATTACAGGTAATGGTCTTGAGCACAAAAACATACCATTCACCCGGTAGCATCAACATAGTTGTATAGACTAGATTATGAGCACCATCATCATCATCGGTGTCATTAGCTGCATCATCTCTTGAAACCATACTCTATCTGAGTAATCAAACATGATGCTCACTCCACAGAGTAATACAAGATCCATTCTTCCAATCTAGAAGAGTAAATGTTCTGAACCATTTTCCATCTGGGAAATCACTGTCCTTTGATTATCCATCCAATACTATTGATAGTCTTCAAGGAAATCGAAACAAAATAGAACACAACTGTGTCTATCCATAGTAGTACATAACTACAATCCATTGGTACACTACAACACCAAGTAACACACAAGTACTTGATCAACAACGTATAGTCATGAATAGTGGAACACATCCACCATAGTAGTATACATCTACTGTCATATAGTCTTCATAACAATCATATGATATCAACCTGCACAGAAAATATGTTATGATATAAACTGAATCATCTGGGCCAATATTTCACTCACATCTGTGAGATCTGAAAGAATATCTTCCCTCGGAGTAGAAAAATGAGATATTTGGACTATTATTCTCAAGCAAGGAAGAATAACTATTTTGTTTTCTAAACCTGGACCATTCCCCACCCTGGGTCATTCCTCCTACAATAATCAAAGTGCACCCTGGACAGAATGTATAAACCCTAAGGAATGCATGTCCCTGATTGTTGAGCCTGGACCATTCCCCACCCTGGGCCATTCTTCCTACACTAATCAAAGTGCACCCTGGAGAGAATGTATAAACCCTAAGGAATAATTGTCTGGACCATTTCCTCTATTAACCACAAGAGGAAAAGATTGTCCTGCATCAACCTCCAAAACGAACCATTCCTCATGTTAACCACAATGAGAAATTGTTGTTCGGTTATCTTCTTGAGACGACAAATCTTCTAGGGTTATTAGCCAACTCATTAGGGTTTCTTCTTGCTTCCTGGAGTATTTTATCATCGTTAGGTTTACACATGGAGGTAAATACCTCCCGCATCTACCATAATATCAACACCTTGGATGGAGAAGTGTGGGGATAGGTTCCTTGGTGTGAGGTCTGGAGGGTACTTGGAGGCCTCTAAGGGCAGATGGAACTCATGGGGCCATGGTTCTCTAAGACTTATTGGTCGACTTGTGCTAGCGCCCTAGAAGGGTAGTGGTGCAACTCGAGAGACCACGATGCGAAGAAGGGGGAACACTACCTTAGGTTGTGCAGGTTGATGGGGAATTAGAGACTATAGGTTGGAGTGTTTTTGAGGTTTGGTACCTTGGCCTAGGGTACTGACTATGGACCGTAGTTATCTAGGAAGTTTTTTCCCTGATGGAGTAATAGCCCTATCTTGGACGTGACTTGCCGCAAAGAGATTATGACCAGTGTGGTCTATGGCTGGGAGGAATGTCAGAGGTCTATAACCAGTCGATTTTTTCATAAAAGATAAGTGTCATGTTTATTTTTGATATACTATGTAATTATGTGTTAATTTGTTGTATGCCTATATAATATCTATGTATATATACATTTCTGAATTGTTTTGTGTTATGCGTAATTTTACATGTAAAATTGTATGATAGAGCAAGTGTTGTTGTATGGTATCATAGGTTGGTTATGTTTATGGTGAATTCAGAGGGAAATGATGGAATTTATGAGTACCCCTCCATCCCATCACTCATCGAGGTGGTCAGGTACACTACATTCGTTCATCCATTTCAAAGATTAGAAATCTATGGTTGGCATCACAAAGTTGTTGCATTTATTTGGGGAGTTTATAATTTGTTTATTTTGAAATATTAAACTATTGGAGACATTTTGAAGGGATTCCTCCGTAAACAATTACAGGCAAAAGCTACTCTATTAAGTTTTGAGCTTGCTAGGGAATTTTAGTGAGGTCGCATGCTACCTCTATGTACACATGAGCGTTGTATGAGCCATGCCAAGCTTGCAACAATGAGAGAAGATGGGGTACATGTTGTCCAAGGCCACATGTATGCCATATGGGGGTTGTACCCTACCTCTAGCTGAATTGTTTTTAGAAATGGTTGCTCTCCTCCATTTTTGTCAAAGGGTTTGTAGTTTTGTGAATGAAGAGTGAATTTGGATTCCAAACAAACTAAAAAGAATCAAATTATTTCAATGTTTCTCTTTCCATGCATTGAAGTTGTGTTGTTAAAGTCTCTTGTACATTCCCTCACATGAACTTCACACTTAAAACTTGAATCCTTGACTTGGCATATGATTTAGTGCATGAGCTTAGTGATATCTGGATTATGATTTTGGCTCAAGGACAAGCAAACCTTTTCTTTTAATATCGTTTAACATTGTGAGTCTGCATTGAGTATTAGCCACATTCCACTTGCATTAATTACTGGTGTTTACCACTAACAAAGACCTATGTGAATGGGAATTGGAGAACAAGCACTTGAAAAAACATGGTATGAGACATATTGATCCTCTATTTATTGATTAGAGATAGCAATGGCTTGAAAGTCTCTGCAAAAATGCTATGAATGGATGAGTTGCTAGATATAAAATAATTATGTGTTTCTCGGCTCGCAATCTAATTTGATCTATGCATAATTGGTTGAAAATATTGGTTTAGAGACTCGTGCCCATTCGTAGCCATATCCTTTGGGTTGGGTAATATAAGATGTAGAATTGAGAGTGGAAAATTGATGCAAATTCAAGTTTTCCATCAACTATAACTTCATTGATGAAGTGGTAGCGGATGTGGTTCTATTGGACATGTGTGGAGTCGTTTTGGGAAGCCCATACTTGTATGCAATATATGTTATCATCAAGAGGAGAGAAAACTAGTATAGGCTTGTCAAGGATGGGAAGGCATATGACATAAATTCACATAGGGAAAAATCAAAACTCTCTTTGATCAATGTTCATCATGATAGAAGAATCATTGGTAACACAAAGAAGTTTGTCTTGTTGTTTGTGAGAGAAGGCAAGCAGCGAGGAAAAGCTAGTGAGATAGATATGAAGGCATCCTTGGAAGGATGTAGTGTAAATTAGCACCAGTAAGCACAACAACCGATTAAATCCTATAAGGAGGTACTTCAAGAACCTCAAGGGCTTCCACCTAAGAAAGAGGTTGAGCATGTTATTCATTTTTTGTTAGAGTCACCACTGCCACACATTGGGTTGTATAGGCAATCCATCATTGAAGTAGATGAACTGAAGAAGTAGTTGCAATAGGGATTCATTAGGCCCAATAAGTCACCATGTGGTTCACCCATCATCATGGTAGTAAAGAAGGACAATAGTTGGAGAACATGCATTGATTACCATACCTTGAAAAAAATGTGATATGCCAATTATAAATGTTCACAGCAAAATTACATATATTACTCAAATATATCGCAGAAAGAAATAGAATTGCAAACATTGTTGATGTTTCTGGTAGCTGAGAGAGGTATTCACCTCCTCGATAACCTCTCTTATAGATGAAAGTGCCAAGACATCAAAGGAAAACTATTGAAAGAATTAAAGAAGCCCCAGAAGAACTCTATTGCTCCAGAAGTCAAGTCAGCCTGCTAGAAAAAGATAAAGTAAAATGTATTTTCTAGAAAGGACAAGTCGGCCCCACTGGAAAATTTCACTAGAAGATTAATATAAATAAGTGTTACACTAGCTCATTTTTACACACTCTCTCCACTCTACAGAAAAGGCGCAAGTCTGGTTGGGGTATATCTCTCAATCTTGGTGGTGCGCTAGAGGTGGACTAGTACTCTAGCACTATGGCTAGGGTTTACATTGTTGAGTTCTATCCATGATGAAATAAGTATTGTTGGATTCTTTCTTACTGGTTTGCTCTAGTGAATAGATGTGTTTCTTGGTTATTTTGTCTTGTCAAGGATGTTCAATTTCTATCTGAGTTCTTTCAGGTTTACTGAGTCAATTTAGGGTCTCTGGTCACCTTCCAGGTGCCTACCATCTTTCCCTGCCCAGTCAGTATGCCAAGTCTTTTTCTTTTTGAAAAATATCATAGGTGTACATGCTATGATTTGGCTCAGCCCACGTACATACGCAGTCTTCACTGTATACATCCCATGTACATACGCAGTCTGCACTGTAGACAACCCGAGTACATACGCAGGCTGCTGGTGCAACAACCCGTGTCTCTGTGTCTTGAAGGTTTTTTTTTTTTAAAAGAGTTTTTCTCTTTCCTGATAGAATCTTTGGGCCTCTCAAATCTTTCTTGGACTTTACAAGGGATCTATTAGTGGTCTTAGTGGTATTAGGATTGGGTTAAAGATTCAGTTTTACCTTGTTTCTTGATCTTCTTTTGTTTGCCTTAAAGGTTTAGAGTGAACTTTCAAGTTTTAGATCCTCCTTTGGGTTTTATTGGGTCGTTGTGTTTACGCAATTGGCCTAGGATCTGTGTCAATCTTGGGTTTTTTTCTCTCTTTATCCTGTTTTATGCTTTGAAAAACAAAAAGAATGTTTTACTTATGTTTTTCTTCTTTAAGCATTTCAAAAAAATCAAAAAGATTTTTTGCATTTAGTTTGCTAGTGTAGCGTAGGTTGTTTGTTTGCAAAAGAAAAGAGTTTCAATTTCAAAGTTCTTTCTTGTTTTCCTGAAATTATAAGTAGTTTTGCATAGTGAAATGAAAATTTCTTTTAGGGAACTTTCACTTATAAGATCTTGGAACATTATTTTGAAAAGTTGATATTCACAAAGATTTAAAGCTTGTGTTTTAACATTTGAAGTATCTAGTTTGCTTTTTCATATAAATGATCTAAAGTTTTCTCCTTTTTTCGTCTCTTCCAAACACTACCAGTTGCATGTTCATATCCTTTGAGTAAATCAAGCCCATAAAATTAACACTTAACTTAAAATCTATTAGACTTTTTGTTTGTAGGGTTCACCGACTAGTTTAAGCTTTTAGGGCCTTGAAATAGGTGTGAAGAGGAAACTCTTCAAGGCCATCTAAACAAACATTGGAGTCTGAGATAGAGAGTGTCTAAAGTCCAGCGTCGTAAGAGTTATCCAAGACTCCCCTCTAACAAAATGGCTAAACACGAGGTCACGTAAGGAAAGGTAGAGGAGATAACCCCTCCAAAGCCAAACCGAGTGTAGTGGGGATTGTATATTGAGGGTCTTTCTTGGGAATCACATTGATCGCATTTGACTACAGAGCCTCGTGAACCTTGAATCCATTCAATATTCTCAGTTGTCTTCTGGACCAATTTCTTTTAGCACCCTTGAAGGGCTTCGAACATGTTATCTTGCTCATTACGATCAGCCCAACTTTCGACTGTACCCACCTGGTGACTGACTGCGAGCTGGAAACCTAGTTACCTACTTTTACGGACTTACACAGGTGACTGCGAGGGTATACCATAGTACCTAGGGCAGACATCGGAGTGTGCTTTGTAGAGTATACCCAGAGGGTGCTTCCGTGTTCGAGTTGCACTTGCACTAGTAAGTTTCTCTAGTGTTGATTAGCGTAATTGTCCTTCCCACTAGTTAGTTGTCTACTTTCTTTGCCTTTAGGAACTCTTAGTGTGTGCTTTGTGATTCATGCTAGCTAAACCTCTTAGTGTCGGTTGATCATTTCACAAAGTGGAAGATCAATAACTCCATCGTTTGCGTAGGCTTCAAGGCATGTCACCAGTTACTTTGGAGCCACCTCTGCCACCGTTGAGATGTAGGATTGATCAAGAAGGATCGTTCAAAGCAACCGAGACACATGAAACTATACCTGAGCCAGCTATGAGAGAATACTTTTTGACATCGGCGGAGTCTCTTGTTTCTGACCTTGAAGCCAGAGGTTTCAAGCTTTCTAACCCTCTGATTACCGACTTATCGACGCTGCTTTTAATCCAAATAGTCCCCCCTGAGGTGACTTCACCCGAAGGAAAATTTGTTCGGCAAGCGACAATGGAAGCAACAGATGCTACTTCGCCAGGGAGACCTTGTACTCATATCACGAATGTCGCAAGAGGGGGTGTTGCACCTCCTCCCCTACCTCCGCCTGTCAGGACCACGACTGTCCCAATGCCCACTACTTTGGGTTGTGGTACGATTCCTTCAACAATTTCAACCACTGTTCCCTTCATTCAAAATGCGTCGGGCGCTCCCTTTTTGTATGGGATGCTTGGTTTTGACTCGAAATTGGTTCTCACATAATCTACTCTATAGACCATGGGTATGGGGGCAGGGATCTCTAATGCTCCCTTGCAAGGATCCGTTTCGATCAACACTGCCCCGTTCAATGCCATGCCTTATGGTGGAGGTCACATCCCTCCTCCATCCCCATTACTCGGAGGCGCGTTTCAGCAGTCGATATGTCCTAATGATAACTATATTTTGTTCGATGGAGGCAGCTTGGGACCTTCATCCTACACGACGTCGGTGGGATCAATGTAGTTTTCTTTGTTTGTTGTGTTTGTAAATAACATTTTTTCTTCGTCTAATTTCTCGACTGGGGGCAACCCCAACTTTGGTCAACCAAACCCTATGTACGGTGCCATTCCTTTGCAGGGAGCGATGACAGGAATTTACTCCACACAAGGTCTTTGGAATCCTTGCCAGGGCTCATTTCCCTTGCAAGGGATGTCGTTCGGGGGGAACCCCATTCCATACTCAATGGAACCTTGGGAAAAGTTCAGTACCTATGCCAGGAGGGTCGAATGGGGGCATCCCCAACCAAGGTCCTTGGAACACTGCACATGGAGCAATCCTTGCGCAAGAGGAATCAACCCATGATGCAATAACAAACGCAAGTCCCCTTTGTTGGACAGGGCCACAGTTTCTACCAAAAATCTGGCCAGTAGTCAAACTTTTCTTGGCAACCTGGTGCCAGTCAAAACCTAGGCCCCTCTTTTCATGTAAATACTCTACAAACAAAAACACCTTTTCTAGCAACCCTGCATTTTCTAGACCTGTCAATATTGTTAAATGACCCAATTTTTCATGATCTGCATTGGCCCCCAATGCTGACTAAGTGGCCTTCTGACATTCCTAAGTTTGAGGGAAAGCCTGGGGAAGATCCAGGTGATCACGTGACAACCTTTCACTTGTGGTGATCATCCAACTCGTTGAAGGATAACTCCGTTCAATTGCGCTTATTTCAACACACTGTTATAGGGGGTGCATAGAAATCGTATATCGAGCTTGACATCTCCAATTATTATTACTTTAATGACCTGGCTATGGTTTTCTTGAACCATTTCCAGTTTCCAGTGAGATACGATGCTGACACCGAGTTGTTGGCCAACTTAGAGAAGAAGAAGGTTGACCATATCTCAGATCATATACGAGAATTATGGTGATGAAAGAGTTTGATTAAAGTCAAGGTCCCTCCTGCATTATTGCATGTCCAAAGATGTCGCAACGTTTGGGGTGTTTTTTGAAGAAGAGGTTATTATGAGAGCCCAGCAATTGGAATTGATTTACTCTTAGTCTGACATGCCTTACGAGATCTTACCCGATGTGCCACGGTAAACTCTTGACAAAACCAAACAAAATTTTGGGCCCCATGTTGATGGCATAGTGTGCTTAGCACAAAGCAAGTCCATGGATTTGTTATCTAATCAATTACAACAATTATCAATTCAACAGATTGTCTCCATCCAAAATCCTAGTTTGGCTACCCCCACAACACAGACATCATATGTACATAGTGTGTAATCGACGACTCCCAAGGCCAACTAGCAGACTGAGGGAAAGAAGAAACAGAAAAACAAGAAGGGTAAGGGGGATAAAAAGGTTGCTAATAATGTTGGCGAGGGAAAAACTAAAAAGAGAAAGGTGAAGTTTCTATGTAAGCTTTGCACAGACAACCACTTGACTTGCCTATGCCCTCATCTTGCGGAAGCATGGAAGCTACTGGCACAGCAATAACATGTTGTTTTGACAAACCCTTTTCCATAAGGGTAAAATATGGCTCAAGTTTTTGCATCCAAGAGTGCGACTTGAGGCAGTCAGGGACCCCCCACACCTAATCCAAACAACTCAGCCGCAAATATTTACATGATGAACGCCAAAGCTCATTTATCAACCAGGAATCCTGACTACGGAATGTCGAAATCTGTTGAGCAGAGAAAATAGGCCTCCAACCCATTGACTCCTCTTCAAATTGAGAAGACAGTGGGAGAAACAATGACTTTCATCTCTAAAGGTGCATTCAAGAAGGCTTCTCATAACCCAAAGGAAAGGGTTGCTCAGAATTACTCCATCATGGAGCATCTAGCATAGACCCCTTCTGTTATGTATGCTCTATAATTTCTATAGAGTTTCCCCTCATAGAGAAAATCTATGTTATCCTCCTTCGGAGCGGCAGATTCCAGTAACCCGTGAATGATCATTTTTTATCCAACAAACCTTAAACCTCGTCTACTTCACCACGTCGCCTTTCAGATAGTAGTGGCTTACACCATGAAATTGTTGACATGGAACATTTTTTGTACGGTGGTTGATGAGGGTGCCTCAACTTGCATGATGTCATTGGCATGTTGGAAGGCCATTGGTTAGCTTGATTTTTCTCCATTGCCCACGTTGTTTAAGGCTTTTGACAGTCAATCATTCAGACCACATGGTATAATTCCCTCTTTTCTCGTGCAGTTGGAGGGTAAAACTGTGTGTGTCGAGGTAGAAGTAGTTGATGCGCCTCTCGACTATAATCTTTTGTTAGGATGGAGTTGGACTTACATAATGTACGCGGTTGTGGCCACCATTTCTTGGGTCTTATGCTTTCCGCATGAAGGTCGGATTATAACTGTTGAGCAGTTTTCCTTCTCTCATCCTAACCCTCCATCAGGGGCATCCATGATCCCGATGATTGATAACCTGCAACCATGCACTGTCAACTTAGGTGTTGGAGTGTTTCTGTCATTGATGGGAACTTTTTATTATCCATCACCTTCCAATGATTTAAGGTTTATTTCGGTTGTCCTCAACCAGCCGAAGGCTGATATTTTTCAAGTGTCATCTTTTAAAATGAGCTAATTTCACGACCTGTAGACTTTACCTTTTTCATCAGCTTCGATGGAAGGGGTAGGACACCTTGGCATGGTCATCCCCTTATCTGCTACTGAGGTTGCATATAGTGTTGTCCAACAATCCTCGGCCAACCCTGATACGGCTCCCCTATAGGAGCCAGATCCAGTTCTTGAGCTTATTTTGTCTCAAGGCTCTCTCGCCTCTTAGGACCCTTTGGACTTAATCTTTCCCTCTGATGAGGAGATTCTGGAGGCAATGACAGGTCCAGAAAGACCTTGGGATGATATTCACCATAGATCTTATTTTCTTCCTGAGCTCGAGAGAATAGAGGCATGAGAGTTTGTAACGACCATGAATGGAGATAGCCCTTGTCCTATTAAACCACTGTCTATGCACTGAGTATACGTTGAGGACAACATGGAAATTATTGTTGAGACAATTCCTATCGATATCTCCAAAACCCTGGCATCATGGATAATGTCTTTGTTGGAGCGGATTGCTCCCCCGAAGAGATTCAAATCTACACTGAATTGTTTAAGGAGTTTTGTGATGGTTTTTCCTAGTCTTATGAGGAGATGCCAAGCATCAACCCACGAATTGTTGAATATGAAATCATGACTTATCCTGATGTCAAACCGGTCTGACAGAATCTTTGCCCAGTCAATCCTCGCAAAGCAGCGGCAATAAAGGCTGAAGTAGAGAAACTCCTCAAAGTTGGTTTCATATACCTCGTGCAATTGACAGAATGGGTATCAAACCCGGTTCATGTCAACAAAAAGAAAGGCAAGATTCACGATTGTATGGATTTCCGTGATTTGAACAAAGCTTTCCTGAAAGACAATTTTCCAACATCATTTATTGACTAGATCGTCGATGAATGTGTGGGTTGCGAGGTCTTTTCTTTAATGGACGGTTTTTCGAGGTATAGTCAAATCCAAATCAAACTCGGGGACCAACATAAAACAGATTTTATTTGTCCTTGTAGTACTTTCACA
>SNQJ01S0012983.1:0-27643 GCA_010110895.2 Picea sitchensis
ATATATATAATGTTGTTGCATGGGCAATATGGATCACTCGAAATGCAATATTTTTTGTGGGTAAATCCTTCTATCCTATGGAATTCTTCCATTGCTTCAAATATATATACCGAGACCTAAAACAATGTTATGTTCAGAAGAATCCTATAATTTCAAATCCTCCCATAGTAGATAAATCATATTCTTGGATTTGTCTTGATGTTACTAGCTAAGTAAATCCAGGTTTATGCAATGTCAGATGTGTCTTGCATTTACTCGATGGATCAAATTTCTAATTTAAGTTATCACTAGGGCATGGAACTAATAATTGGGTTGAAATGCATGTGTATTAAATAATAATAATAATAATACCCCTATTTCATTGAATTTAGATTGATTCCATTATAAGCTCCTTAAGACAAGCCATAAAACAACATTTCTAAATTCTAAAATCGAGGTTTCTAAGTGCAAAATCCAATTCTAAAAGTGAAAATATTGGGTTCCAAAACTATACTTTTCATAATTTCGCTATTAGTAATTTTGAAATTGGATTTTTCATTTTTTGGATCCGATGGCGACGCTTTCAAAATCAAATTTTGCTCTTTTTAAAGCTAACATGTTGAGTTCATAAAGAGTATATTATTGTAAACTTCCATCCCTATTATTGATCGTCCTTGTATTCAGACATCGAAAATGTTGGTACATGATCATGTGAGCACACCCAACAATGGATATGATCCTCTAAACATATACACAACTCTTCTAAATCACATCTTTATTTTGTTATAACAAATTCCAAGAATTACATTAATTTAATTACCTAAGAAGAGTCCCTTCTTATTAAGAATGTAGTTAGAGCTAGTTGATTCCAGGAAATCTTCAACATGTAATCTTCACCACTGCTACACAAAATTGACCACACATGATACTAACCTCTAGTCGAACCTGCTAAGATTGTAGAAGAAACATGGTCAGCAAAAGACCCATTGGATCGACAAACCAAGAAAAAAATAACCATATTCCAAGTCTCCTTAGAGGAAAAATTGTCAGACCAACTCGACGAAGGATAATATGCACAGTAAGATTAGACTGAGGAATAATAGGTTGACCTATCACCCAAAGAAGTCAAGTCAAACATCCTTTTTTGGGAAGAGTAGGAATAGGTGCATCAAGAAGGATAGGGAGACATGCACTAGTCGGACATGGAACATAATGAGCAACCCTCTAGGGAAGATATAAACATGCAAGAATAGGTTCGTGTACTAGAGAAGTTGGGCCAACCACCAGTAAAATTTTAGTCGACAAAGCTACTGGTCACTCAATAGACCAACCAAGGGACAACCAATGTACAAAAAGCATAGAAAATTAAGGAGGTGCAACAACAAGATTTGGGTGCACAAAAAACAATAGAGAAAGCAAGTGTGCAACAATAGAATTAGTAGACAACTAAGAAAGGGTTGATGGATAGGTTGATCCCACAACTAAAGTACTCGACATTGCAACAAATAGGTGAAGGACCAAGAACATTAGGACATGCAATCCCATCAACAAACTAGTTAAACCTACCATCAAGCAAGATGCATGAGAGGACTCCAGAACCGTCGCAACCATCAGGGTTGAGGAAGAAGAAGAAAAAAAAGAAGAATAAGAAGACAATACATAGAAAGGAAACTACTTGTTATGTCACTGCATTTACAACTTTCAAGCCTATCAGAGCAGATGCACCCTCCACAAACATGTTTTTCAACTTGTCCACTACTTCATATGCCTAATTTTTGTATCTATACAATGAATTCACAAAAGAGTCAGTTTCTAGATGGAAGCACACAATGAAATATGTTGACCGCTTGCCAAAAATAAAGGACAAGGATAAGGAAACATGGAAAATTTCCATTGACCTGGTGAAAGAGAAACTAGACATGAGGCCACTAATTGAGGACGCCAACCGACTTGACACTTTTAATAAATCCATCGAGAACTTAGTCGACTCAAACTTGCAAAGGCAACAGGAAATTCAACAACTAAGGGAGGAAAAAAGGAAGATGATGATTCAAGATAACCGACAAATGATGGTTAATCATACTTCAATCATCCTTTAGTTAAAGTATTAAAAGTTTAAGGAAATCCGAAATAACTTAGATGAGGTGATTGATCAAGTTTCCTCACTAAACATTGTCGTAAGTAATTGGCCAACTTACTTCACATAGACATTCAAAAAGCTAAAATTTTAGAAAAGTGTGATCGAATATTTGATGAAAAAGAAAAAGATGGCACCTGACTCCTGAATGAGGAAAACCCTATCCACACATATTGACAAAGAAAGGGAGCTCGAGGTATAACTTACCCAACAAGAGAGGGAGTGGTTCTAAGAGGGAAAGAAAACATAGTTAGAGATTGAAAATGTTGTGGAGCATCTAGACCATGTTATAAAATAGATACAATAGGCTAAGGATAATTTCAACCTTGATTCGACTGCAATACAAAACACCTCTATTAATGACAAGCTAGGCTTCCTAACAAAAATGAAATCACTCAGGGTCCAAGCACATTTTTCAATTGATGAGTGGAATACATTTTCCCAGTATCTGCACAGGCTGGTTGTTAACATTTATCTAACTAGTTTTGAGCATCTTTCACAGAACCCAACATAGTGGAATTGGTCGACTCCTCCCTCTCCTTATCAACAAAGATTTCAATTTTTCATCCCCAGTATATCAGAGTCTAACTTCTCAACTACCATCCACCACTCAGCGACACCAAAAATAGAGGTCGAAGGAGTCGATACATTATGACTGGATAAAGGTGTTAGAACATTGGATCTAGAAGTGAACCTCTACAAATTAAGGACAAAGGTGTCAAAACATTGTATCCATAAGTGCACCAGCTAGAGTAGCCAATTGAGGAAACACATCCTGCAACATCAATAGAAAAAGGCCCAGAAATTCAGCAAGTAGCCACAAAATATATAGCAAAGTGATTGGTCCAATTAATTCTTTGTCTCATAATTTTTTATAATCTCATTTCTTTGAAATTTTTGTCAATGTAATAGTCACGATCTCCCTTTTTCTTGGGATGAGAAAGGATTTGAGGTGGGGGGAGATGTTGTAGGGGATATTCGACTCCGTCGACTAGACTCGACAGTCAACCAAGTCAGACATGTAAGTTGGTCGACTTTCAAGTCAAGTATGTAAGTCGGATGATCACCCAATGAGGTCAACCGACCAAGGCAATTAAGAAGTTTCAACTACCTTGAAATTGAATATACAAGTATATATTTTTGGCCAATGTAATAGAGAAAGATGGTTGTTATGATATAATACAAAGTCCATATTGTTGGTCTTGTAACAACCCCGACTGTTGCGACCCCAACGACATACAAAAAGTAATTTTTTCTTTTCTTTTTACGGTGCAAAATATCTATTTAACTCCAAGGTGTACGATTAAATAAATTAGTGAATTCACAATAAACAACATCATTTTCAAGGTATGTACCTGATCCATTAGCCAAATTAACATAATTCACTTAACAATCAAAGCACGCCATTAATTATAAACATAAGGAACACATACAATATCATTGTGACAAGCGCGCTAGTAAACTAAGGCGTGACATTTATGCTTCAACTGAGTCCATAACACAAGCAGTCTAAACACTTAAACATCGACATAACCAAGGTGAGAAAATAAATAGTAGAGAAGTCGACCATAAGAAACATTATTGGGAGGCACGCACATGATCTAATACTGAATTAACAGATATCAACTTCATTACCCTGCACGAAAATAAATCTAGGTGCTTAGGAAATCACACAACAACATGGTTACAAGGCACGCGGGTAAAATCCCAAGCCTAACATTATGCCTCATCAATGCCCATGAGCCACACATCCTATTAATAACCAATCAAGAAACAAGGGTACTTAAAGGCACTAGGTAGGATAATCACACTCTCCTCAAGTCAATCATTATCCCAGGCACAAAATGATTATCAAGTAAAACCTTGAGGGGCAAGGTAAACAACAGTAATTAATTGTTGCATAAAGGAATCTATTCCACCCTAAATCATACATTATGAAATCCATAAATGAAAGAACTCTAACACCAATCCAACTAATCATCGACACAAGGTAACAACATTCATTACCTTTAATTGTGCAAGGGTCTAAGATCCAACCGTCGTAGGAAAATCCATCAACGTGAGAAACCAATCTCAAAAAATTGTCATGTAATACATAAAATTGACTCACGCAAAAGTCTATCTCAGCATGTCTTATTTATCATGAAGGAAATGAATGCGTGCATTCAATCAATGAACCTCTAAAACAAAGTTTAATCAATTGACAAGTGTCCTTATTAATTTACCTTAAGATCACTATGTTGTTTCATTCCCTTCTTAAATAAAAGGGTGCTCATCCTAAATTTTCCCACAAAAGTGTATGTCAACTCAGTTAATCCTTCAGTTATCCTACTGTACTTTACCCAAGGATTCACCCACATCTTCCATCACAATTTTATCAATAAGAAGCAATGATTATGAATGTTAATGAATCATTCCCTTATACTATCTTAATATAGTGTTGGTCACCTTAATGTCAAATTAATTGAACTCAACTACCAAATTAATAAAAAAATCACCTTTAAATATACATGGTGTTATCGCACCTCTCAACATTAATAGTTTAATTTCAATTCCTAATTAATTAGAATTTAATGGAGTTAGAATTTAACTGTATTACCATTTAAAAGTGTCATTAACTGGAATTAAAAATAGGATACCATTTAACTGGAATTAGAAATTAACCAGAATTGGAATTTAACTGGAATACCATTTATAAACTAATATTAACTAAATCAAATTTAACTGAAATATAACATTGTTCTTGCATTAAATTCTCCTTTACAATTTCAACCTAAAAGTCAATTTTTAAATAAGGAAAAAAAATCACTTAACCCCCAACAATCTCAGGTTTACTTGTTAAATACAAAATTCATTTAAGGTAAGAAAGCACTTCAAGGTAAAAAAATTTCATCCAAACCTTCTTAGAATGACAAGGTTTACACCCTTCCAAATTTTATTAAACGGTTCTATGCCAATCCCATATTAATATACACTGCACTGTGCTCTTCCACATTACACCAAATATTAAGGCATTAACACAACTACGATTGTGCAACAGTAAAATCATAAAAGCAGATAATTCTACGTTAAGTCTGTGAGGATACAATGTAGGAGGCCTGCAGTGAGACGACACCATTTAAGCAGAAGTGATGGCAGGACTGATTCGTTCACAATAAAAAAATGATTCTTAAAAAAAGCGTTCTAGCTGGAAGAAGGATCTGATCATGCACCAGTCAAATTCCACTTTACCCTACTGCGACTTAGTAATGGCAGGCATTGTTTTGTAGCTACAAAATTCTTGAAATTAATTCTCATCCCCAAGGAGAGTCATTGATTTCTTTGGCTACTAACACGTCAAAATTTTAGGCCATAAATTAGGGAACTAGAATCAACAATAATGCTCCCTGAATTTATCATCAACTAAATCTTTACACAGAACAAGACGTCCCAACCACATGCTATATCCCATCGCTGGGAAGAAGAAGTAAATAAAATGAAGAGAACAATTCGCATCAAGGAGGAAGGAAGGTTGTGCAAGTCCTTCATTACAAGCATCCCAACCCAACACAAGTGATTTTTTCAAAAAAATACCTCTTTCAAAGATGGGACCATGAATATTTAGTTACAATTCAATGATTCAGTGGATCTTAATCAAACACAAATGGTTTACCATACTAGGCCAACTCAACACATAGGTAGTAAGAACATGCTAATATCAACAATACAGAGAGTAAAGAATACATGAAACTGTAGAATACTTAACTCTAACATATCCAGTATCGGTAGAATCTACTAAAAGGACCTGAAAGTACAAGTCAGGACCGAAAATATTTGATTACGATTCAAGATTCAGTAGGCTTTAACCCAACACAACAACAGAACGAGGATCACCCGTCAGGAATCAGAATTCCAGGATACGAGTGGGAAAGCAACGAAAATGGTGGTATGCAGTAGGCAGGCAACGAGAGTCACAAAATTCGACTCATTATGGGATTCCCGAGATCACCCGAACACGAGAATACAAAGGTTGGTCATCCCACCAAGAAGAAATCATCACAGTAATCCACTACAAAACCCCTCCTCACAAAAGTTGTCGACATCGGTCTAGAGTTGTGCTAGCGCAAATTCCTTTTAGGAATTTTGACTAATGCGAGGGTAGGGGTGAGAAACAATGGTTTGGGTAAAATTTTAAAGGATAAAGTGAAAATTTTGATTAAGAAGAATTTTTCCCAAGGAAGTGATCATTCGCTACCATGACATTAAAAGAAATTACATGACAACAACGAACAAATGGTCATGGGTGAATCAAGTAAACAGATCAACTCTCCGCCCCAAAAGGGTAAATAAACAATTGAAAGAGGCATTGATAATTAAGGGAAATGATCAGATTGATTTATGTACCTACCTCAACCATCTATCATTCACTTAAAAAAATTTTCTAATTAAGATTATAAATGCAGGTCAAGGCAATGACCACCATTAACTTGCATCGAGACAAGGGAACTAAAAGTAGGGGATCAATAATGCCTAGCGATCCCAAGGGAATCTCAACCAGTAGCCAGAAAAACAAGATTCGAGGGTTGCACAGAAGGAAGGAGAGCTAACAAAATTTTTCCAGTGACTTAGTTGAGGGGTTTAAGTGGCATCAAGCACTGACTCCTTTAATTACACAGAATATTATCAAGGAATTTTTTATTCGAATTTAGATTTTAGCACAGTTGTAACAAAGCACAAATATATCTATTACAATTTAAAATCATAGTAACAGTTGTGACAATACTTCTAGAGAGTACATAGAGAAATATTTAACAAAATTCACAACTTAATAAGATTATCGTAACGGTTGCGACAATTCTTCTAGAGAGTACATACAAAAAAATTTAACAAAAATTCACAACTTAATAAGATTACTGGAACCGTTGGATGGACTTGTTGATGTTCTTTGGCTGTTGGTGATCCTCCTTGCTCCCGCTTTCTAATTGATGAGACCTCACCAATACCTCCCAGCCAACGCTAGGGGTACTCTTCTTCCCCCTGAGCCCCCCGAGCCGCAAAGGGGCCATGCACACAAAAACCAGAGAAAAATATAGCTCCCAACTCACCTCACAAGGTCGAGCTACCACTCCCTATCGAGTTGGGCATCCCAACTCCCACAAGAAAAATCAATCAAGAAAATATTGGCAGCGTAACCTTATGCCTACCAGTCGTGATCCATTCTCCTCCTCCGCCATTTCTTTTATAGAGTTCTCTTAGTGACTAGTTGCCCAAATGCACATTAATTTCTTTTTATTAAATTTTTAATAGGAATATTCTTCCACGTACACTTGTCACATGATCCCTTAGTTGCGCCACAAATTTATTTAATTAATTAATTTAATTTGCCTATTTCCCTCACCCGCAAGGTGTTCCTAAAAACGCTCCTCAATGTCCCTTTATTCCCTTACATTCTCTTAAAGAATGACGCCTTTCTTACAACTTAGTTGAGTTCAAAATTAGAAAGTTCTCTAGATCAGATTCTCTTCTATGTTCCACATTCCTTTTGTATACAAGTTTCCCCTTTTTGTCTAATTTCGAAATTAGCAAGTTTTGCACATAAACACAATTAATCTTTTTAAATAATTTAATCCTCCATTAATTTTTAAACTTAATTTTTACCCCCACTTCTCTTCATCCCCCCTTTATTAATTGCTTAATTAATTTTTCATTCTCATGTCCTATTTAGACCTAGGCTTAGCAAAAACAATTTAAGGGAAATTTTATAATTTTTAAACTTAACTCATGCAACAATTATCTTAAGGCTAAGAAAATAAAAATGAGATGTTTTTTTCTAAGTACCTAGGTTCATTGACTCACCAGTGTTAACAACTATAACGTTCCCTTCAAGACGCAGTACTTGCTCAAAGGGTGCCACTTACCTTTTGACTGATTTTGGTAGACGTCAAACCCCTGGAGTCAATACTCTGTCAGGTGATCTTGTTGGAGACTAAGGGCCTCTAAGGAATAAGGAACCTGCCTTATTTCAATCCCCTTAGAATCATCGTGAGCAATTTCCACAATCTTCCCTTAAGGCATCATAGATCTCTCAAATTAGGTAATCGTTAACCTATAGTTCGAACCATGGTGGGAGTGCTAGTAGGTTGTGACAGGGTTGCCACCACACCTCTCCCTCAATATCCTTGGTTGTCATGTATGACCCTTTTACTCCAAATGTGAGTATGATTAGAAAGTTGTCATCAACTTGCATCCATCAATGAAACACATCAGCGATCCAAAATCAACATCATAGTTTACCAGTCATATGTCACATATGCAATAATAAAAACACTCAAACCATAAACAATCCACTCCCTAACTCGATCCAGAGTCCAAGGAGGTCCTTCGATTCCATTGGCATCCTCATTCAGTCTAGAGTCCTTCACACTCAGGAGAACCTAGTCAATATCACCTGTCGATACAAATCTAATCAAATAAAATATCATCCTATCCACAATCATCATCATAATCCATAAGTGAAACAGTCAATCATATAAGGAATCGGATCACTTGCATGCAAGTGTCCTTAAGGAAAATTCATATCATAAGTGCATGCAAGAGAGGGATGTTACATACACCCCCTCCTATTTTAAACTTCGTCCCGAAGTTTCTTAGTATACAAGTGCATAAATAAAGTGTCTGACAATATCTAAAAGTCTAACTATCAACAAAAAGTAAATTGTTGATGCATATCATATGTGTCCTCCCAGGTAGCTGAGTGAGGAATATATTTTTTCTACTGGACCTTGACCTGATCGACAGTTTGATGTCGTAGCTATTGAATGCGATGGTCCGGAAAGTGGATTGGCTCCGCCATGAGCACACCCTTGCCCAACATCTACCAAGAAATCTAGTCAATCACATGCGTAGGATCACTGACCTAAAGTTGCACATAGATACAAGATAAAAATTGTGCATATGCCTCAAATATTGAGGCACGACCAACCATTAGGCCCTTCATAAATATGGTCACACGATGCGCATCGACAAAACCCTTCTATCGATCCTATGCTTCCATCCTCTTTCGTATTGTTTGTAATTGTCCTTTCAATTCTTGGATCGCTTCTGGTCCTACCAGGACCCCATCCTTGAGTCAATCCCAACTCAATGGCATCTGACACAGTCACCCACAAAGAAACTCAAATGGCACCATCTTACTGGTGCTTTGATGGTTGTTGTTGCACACAAACTTGGCCAATGACCAAAACTATTCCCAACGTTTTTGTTAGTCCAACACACCCATACGCAACACAACCTTCCCAAATTGGTTCGTTCCTTCAGTTAGCTTGTCTATCTCAAACACATGTTGTACTAAAGTTCAATGGTGTTCCCAAGACCTCTTAGGAAACTCGTCCAAAATTGTCTTGCAAACACTAAATCCCTTATCAGATACAGTTCCTTTGGTACGTATGATGGTCTCAATATCTTGTTGATATAAACTATAGCTATAAATGGTGCCTGATGCATCGTACGCACGAGGACAAAATGTGAACTCTTCGTCAGAGTGTCAACTGTCATGACAATCTAGTCGTTCCTCCTTGTCGTTAATGAAAATCCCAACAATAAAGTCCCTCTAAACGACTTCCCATTTCGATTCCAGAAAAGCGTGAGGACTGTAGTAATCCTGTCAGATGTCTATGTTCAGCCTTCACCTGCTAAACTTCTAGACATCTCGCCATGCAGTTGACAATGTCCACCTTTATCCCTTCCAGATGAACAAGGGCTTAAGGTCGATCCTCATCTTCATGACTCCTACTTTATGAGCTTCACATAAGATCAAAACTTCTCAATTTGTCACTGGGTTGTAAGTAAATACGGTTATTATGTCTCAAGGATCCATTGTTTTCCACAGTATATCCCTTAATTTGGTACCATCATGGTGTCTTGCACTAAAAAATACTTACCCTTTTTATACCATTCAATGTTGCGTTCTAGTTAGAATCTTTTCACGTAGATTCATTTGAAGAGGTATCACTGAAAATATGCATGGTATCCAACTCAACACGTTTGCCACTCTGTTCATTATTCCTTTTTAAGTAGGATATCTCATAATCGTACTCGATAATCAGTTTTGACCAACACCCTTTCCGCACGTTCAAGTCATTTTACGTAAAAAGGTGTTGTAAACCATAATGGTCCATTTTAGTTCGAATTTTCACCCAATCAGGTAGTGTCTCCACACTCTCAAGGAATACACGATGGCTAACAACTCCAAATCATGTGTCACGTAGTTCTCCTCATGCTTCCTTAACTTACTCGAGATGTAAGAGATCACTCGATCATCTTGCCTCAAGACTATGTCTAAGCCTCCCTTGGATGTGTCATTGCATACGAAGAAGCCCTCGTCCACGCCAAAGACTTTTAGTATTGGCATTGTCATCAACAACTCCTTGAGCCTTCGAAATGCTTCCACACAAAAATTATTGTTCTTCTTCTTCAATTACATAATCAGATATGCTATCTTTGAAGAACCCTCGATGAACCCTCGACAATATCCCACTAAACCCATGAAGCTATGCACTTTTGGGACATTTCTCAATGTAGGCCACTCCACAATATCCTTAACCTTCGTTGGATCCACAACGATGTCTTCGCCGAAGATAACATTCCCTAAGAAGTGAATCCTTGATAGCCTTGCGACCACTTCCCGTAATTTGTTCTCTAGCAACATTGTAGTACCAAGCACAAAAGTCCATCTTGATCTTCCGTCATTCAAGAAAATATCAAAATGTCATCAAGGAGTACTCGACAGTAGTCAAGTAGAGTCTCCATGACCCATACTTATTCCCTATGAAATTAACAGGAGCACTCCAAGGCGATACACTTGGATGTATAAGTCCTAGGTCCAGTAACTCCTTCAGTTGTGCTTTCAAATCCTGTAACTCGGGGGTTGACATCTGATAAGGATTTCTTGCCATCGGTTCAGTTCTAGGTTTTAGGTTGATGGTAAATTCCAATTCCCTTTCTAGGGAAAACCCTGGTAACTCCTATGGGAAAACATCCACAAACTCTCGTACTACCGAAAGGTTTTCTAGTCCTTCCACCATGCCATTTTCGTTTAACGCAAGGGTCGCATACAACTTGCATCCCTTGCACATGCTCTTCCATAGTTGTAGGGAAGAGATGAACCTTAGGGAAACTATCTGGTTCCTACCTAGAATCACGCGTCTTTGTCCCTCATCATCGACCAAACTCAATCGTTTTGTATTACAGTTGAGTATCGCCTCATGCAATTCCAACCAGTCCATACCGATCATGACATCATAAGATCCTAATATCGTGACATAGGTCGGACTTAGTTACAATATCCCCAGGTGAAAGAGACAGTTGATACCCCTTCCTCCAACCATCTGGTTGGTGCCCGAAGCCACATCGACGAATCTAAAATTGTCATGCTGAATTCCCTTACCTAAATCCCTTCAACGCAGTACTAGAATTAGAGCTCTTCATAGCACCGAGGTATTAAAAATACTAAAAGTTTGTTTGGCGATAGAACTTGATGCATAGAGCACAATGGACTAGTGCTTGACCTAGCAATTATTACTCCGGTCATGAATCCTATGAGACTTGCCCATATCCTCCACGACAATGTGTCCTGTTGACTCGGTCGCTCTAGCCCTTTCAATGGGACAATCATGCTAGTAAGGTAACTCTCCACATGTCCATCGCCCACCTCTACTCCAGTACTCATGGCCTCAGAATAGAAGTTGTTGGCCCGCAAGCCTAAGATCCTGTTCTGTTCTGCTGACAAGCCTAAACGACGATTGCTAGCAGTGTTTCCGCAGATGTGGTGGTCCCTTGTAGGGAGCCCTCTGTTGAGGAACCTATTGTTAAGGTGTCGTGAACAAGGGTCCTATAGACGTATCTCGATACCAAGATGTCTTGTATGGCCGATGTTTGATGTTGTTGCATACCATATGTTGTCAGTCGAGAGGGTCTTGTAGGAGTCCTGCCTGGACTCCCGTGGTCAAATATTCCTCATCTAAAAGGCATATTGGACTGCATCGTGCAACGTTCGAGGAATTTAGATCGTCACCTTCTCACAAAAAATGGAGTTAAGGCTAGTCACTAACTTATTTATCTCCAGCTTCTTCATGTTCAGATGCGGGGCATACCGAAGTAACTCCATAAATCTCGTCTCATAATCCAACACCATATGACCACCCTGTCGTAAGGCATTGAACTCATCAAGCTAGTGCTCAATGAATTCCTCTAACAATTAATTCTCCCAAAACTGTTCCTCGAACCGTTCCCCTAACATGGCTTCGACGACCATGTTTAATTGAGGTAAGAGAATCTTCCTCCATAGAAGAGCGCTCCCCTTTAGCTAAAGACTGCTTGTGCAAACCTTCATTTTGGAGGTTGAAATCGTAAAGCCTGAAGCACATTGTCTTTCTCTCCAGTCATTCCTCGGCGGCTGAGTCGTTCGTGGAACTTGTGAACGCGGGAACTTTAATACTCTAGATTTCCCCGTGAATTCTACCAGTACTGGCTGGGGCGTGTTGTGGACCCTTAGGGGTACAGGCTCCCTGGGCTTATCTTAGTACAAATAGTTAGTCAAGGCCTCTAAAATTTCCCTACACAAACCTTGTCAAACCCAACGCATCCCGCATGACAATCCTCTCATGATCAAGACATGTTCTTCTCCTTAGGGGTTGGACCCCTCTGGCGCGGGTGCTACTGGATTCATCATGCCTCCTCCCTTGGTATTACGTCGTGAATTTCTGCGGCATCCTCTAGCCGTGATTACCGCATGGACAGGTTAATAATTCAATTAACACTGAGTATTAATCAAGGGCTTAATTCAATGGAAGGTGTGGCAATCCAAAATCGTAGGGTTGAACCCACTTTGATACCATATGTAACGACCCCGCTCGTTACGACTCCAATGATGTACAACAAGTATTTTTTCTTTTCTTTTTAAAGCGCAAAAGATCTACTTAACTCCAAGGTGTGCGATTAAATCAATCAGCGAATTCACAATAACCAACATCATTTTCAAGGTACGCACCTGATCCATTACCTAGATTAACATAATTCACTTAACAATCAAAGCGTGCCATTAATTCTAAACATAAGGAACCCATACAGTAACATTGTGACAATCGCGCTAGTAAACTAAGACATGACATTTATTCTTCAACTCAATCCATAACGCAAGCAGTCTAAACACTTAAACATTGACATAACCAAGGCGTGCAAATCACCAGTACTGAAGTCCACTATACGCAACATTATTCGAAGGCACGCACGTGATCTAATACTGAATTAAAATATATCAACTTCATTCCCCTACGTGCAAATAAATCTAGGTGCTTAGGAAATCACACAACAACATGGTTACAAGACAAGCAGGTAAAATCCCAAGCGCAACATTACGCGTCATCAATGCCCATGAGCCACACATCGTATTAATAACCAATAAAGAAACAAGGGTACTTAAAGGCACTAGGTAGTCTAATCACAATCTCCTCAAGCTAATCATTATCCTAGGCGCAAAATGATTATCGGCTAAAACCTTGAGGCGCAAGGTAAACGACTGTAATTAATTGTTGCATAAAAGAATCTATTCCAGCCTAAATCATGCATTAGGAAATCCATAAATGAAAGCACTCTAACACCAATCCATCTAATCATCGACACAGGGTAACGACATTCATTACCTTTAATTGCACAAGGGTCTAAGGGCCAACCGTGGTAGGAAAATCCATCAGCGTGAGAAGCCAATCTCCAAAAATCGTCATGTAATACATACAATTGAAGTGCGCAAAAGTCTATCTCAGCATGTCCTATTTATCATGAAGGAAACAAATGCATGCATTCAATCAATGAACCTCTAAAACAAAGTTTAATCAATCGACAAGTGTCCTTATTAATTTACCTTAAGATCACTAGGTTGTTTCATTCCCTTCTTAAATAAAGGGGTGCTCATCCTAAATTTTCCAACAAAAGTGTATGTCAACTTAGCTAATCCTTCAATTATCCTATTGTACTTTACCCAAGGATTCACCCACATCTTCCATCACCATTTGATCAATAAGCAGTAATGATTATGAACGCCAATGAATCATTCCCTTGTACTATCTTAATATAACATTGGTTACCTTAATGTCAAATTAATTGAACTCAGCTGCCAATTAATAAAAATTTCACCTTTAAATATACATGGTGTTATCACACCTCTCAACATCAATAGTTTAATTTCAATTCCTAATTAATTAGAATTTACTGAAGTTAGAATTTAACTATATTACCATTTAAAAGTGTCATTAACTAGAATTAAAATTTGGATACCATTTAACTGGAATTAGAAATTAACCAGAATTGGAATTTAACTGGAATACCATTTATAAACTAATATTAACGGAATCAAATTTAACTAAAATATAAATTCTTCTTGCATTAAATTCTCCTTTACAATTTCAGCCTAAAAAACATTTTTTAAAGAAGGAAAAACCGTAACTTAACTCCCCACAATATTAGGTTTACTAGTTAAATTCAAAATTCGTTTAAGGTAAAGAAGCACTTCAAGGTAAAAGTTTTCATCGAACCCTTCTTAGCATGACAAGGTTTACACCCTTCCAAATTTTATTAAACGAATCTATGCCAATCCCAGATTAATATATACTGCCCTGGGATCTTCCACATTACACCAAAGATTAAGGCATTAACACAACTAAGATTGTGCATCAGTAAAATCATAAAAGTAGAGAATTATGTGTTAGGTATGCGGGGATACAATGTAGGTTGTCTGCAGTGACACAACATCATTTAAGCGGGAGGGATGGCATGAGTGATTCGTTCACAATAAAAAATTAACTCTAGAAAAAAAAGTTCTAGCTGGAAGAAGGACACGATCCACACACACCATCTAAAAATACCCAGAGGTTCTTGCACCAGTCAAATTCCACTTCACCCTACTGCGACTTAGTAATGGCATGCATTGTTTTGTAGCTGCAAAATGATTGCAATTCAGTCTCATTCCCAAGGAGATCCATCGATTTTGCCGGCTATTGACACATCAACATTTTAGGCCATAAATCAGGGAACCAGAATCAACAATAATGCTCCCTGAATTTATCACCAACTAAATAATTACCTAGAAAAAGACGTCCCAACCACAGGCTATATCCCATCATTGGGCAGAAGAAGTAAATAAAATACAGAGAATAATTCGCATCGAGGAGGAAGGAAGGTCATGCAAGTCCCTCGTTACAAGCATACCAACCCAACACAAGTGATTTTTTCACCAAAATACCTCATTCAAAGTCAAGACCACGAATATTTAGTTAAGATTCAATGATTCAATGGATCTTAATCAAACACAAATGGCTTACCATCCTAGGCCAAATCAGCACATAGGCAGTAACCAAATGCTAATATCAACAATATAAAGAGCAAAGAATAAATGAAACTACAAAATACTTAACTCTAGCATATCTAGTCTTGGTAGACTTAAATTAAAACTTTAAGTAATTGGTAGCATCTACTAAAAGGACCTGACAGAACAAGTCAGGACCACAAATATTTGATTACGGTTCAAGATTTAGTAGGCTTTAATCAACACAACAACAGAACAGGGATCACCCGTCGGGATTTAGAATTCCAATATACGAGTGGGAAAGCAACGAAAATGGTGGTATGCAGTAGGCAGGCAATGAGAGGCATGAAAGAAGACTCATTATGGGATTCTCGAGATCACCTGAACCCGAGAAAACAAAGGTTGGCTATCCCTCGAGGAAGAAATCATCCAAGCAATCCACTAGAGAACCCCTCCCCACAAAAGTCGTTGACACCGGTCTGGAGTGGCTCTAGCACGAATTCCTTCCAAGAATTTCGACTAGCGCGAGGGTAGGGGTGAACAACAATGGTTTCGGTAAACGTTTAAAGGATAAAGTAAAAATTTTGATTAAGGTGAAATGTTCCCAAGGAAACAATCATTCTCTACCATGCCATTAAAATAAATTACAAGAATACAATGTGCAAATGGTCATGGGTGAATCCAGGAAACAGATTAGCTCTCTACCCCAAAAGGGTAAAAAAAAAATTGAAAAAGGCATTGATAATTAAGGCAATGATCAGATTGATTTATGTACCTACCTCGACCATCTATCATTCACTTAAAATTTTATTCTAATTAATATTGTAAATGCAGGTCAAGGCAGCGACCACCATTAACTTGGATCGAGACAAGGGAACTAAAAGCAAGGGATCAGTAATGTCTAGCGATCCCAAGGGAATTTCAGCCAATAGCCAGAAAAAAAAGATTCAAGGGTTTCACAAAAGGAAGGAGAGCTAACACAATTTTTCCAGTGACTTAGTTGATGAGTTTAAGTGGCATCAAGCACCGACTCCTTTAATTAAACATAATATCATCAAGGAATTTTCTATTTGAATTTAGATTTTAGCACAGTTGTAACAAAGTACAAATACATCTATTACAATTTAAAATCATTGTAACCATTGCGACAATACTTATAGAGAGTACATACAAAAATAATTAACAAAATTCACAACTTAATAAGATTATCGTAACCGTTGTGACAATACTTCTAGAGAGTACATACATAAATTTTTAACAAAAAATCACAACTTACTAAGATTATTGTAACCGTTGGATGGACTTGTTGATGTTCTTCGGTTGCTAGTGATCCTTCTTTCTCTCACTTGCTAATTGCTGAGAACTCACTGGTACCTCCCCTTCAACACTAGGGGTACTCTTCTTTCCCCTGAGCCCCTCAAGCCACAAAGGGACCACACACAAAAAAAATAGAGAAAAATCTTGCTCCCAGCTCGTCTCGCAAGGTTGAGCTACCACTCCCTATCGAGTTGGGCATCCCAAATCCCATAAGAAAAATATCGGCAGCGTAACCTTACGCCTACCAGTCATGATCCATTCTCCTCTTCCACATTTTCTTTTATAGAGTTCTCTTAGTGACTAGTTTCCCAAATGCACACTAATTTATTTTTATTAAATTTTTAATATGAATATTATCCCCCATACACTTGTCACTCGATCCCTTAGTTGCACCACAAATTTATTTAATTAATTAATTTAATTTTCCTATTTCCCTCACCCACATAAAGGCATTCCTAAAAATGCTCCTCGATGTCCCTTTATTCTCTTACATTCTCTTAAAGACTGTCGCTTTTCTTACAACTTAGTTGAGTTCGAAATTAGAAAGTTTTCTAGACCAGATTCCCTTCTATGTTTCACATTCTTATTGGATTCAAGTTTCCCCTTTTTGTCTGATTTCGAAATTAGCAAGTTTTGCACATAAACACACTTAATCTTTTTAAATAATTTAATCCTCCATTAATTTTTAAACTTTTTTTTTACCCCACCTAGTTTTCTTCATCCCCCTTTATTAATTGCTTAATTAATTTTTCATTCTCATGTCCTATTTAAACCTAGGCTTAAATTCAACTAAGCAAGTTTTCTTCATCCCCCCTTTATTAATTGCTTAATTAATTTTTCATTCTCATGTCCTATTTAAACCTAGGCTTAAATTCAACTAAGCTTAGAAAATTTGTTTTTAATGGGAATTTTATAATTTTTAAACTTTAATCATGCAACAATTATCTTAAGGCTAACCAGATCAAAACAAGATGTTGTTTTCTAAGTACCTAGGTTCATTAACTCACCAGTTTTAACAACTGTAACGTGCACTTCAAGACGCACTACATGCTCCAAGGGTGCCACTCTCCTTCACTCATCTTTCATTTATGTGACGTGCCCTTCAAGATGCACTACGTGCTCCAAGGGTGCCACTCGCCTTTTGACTAATTTTGGTAGACGTCAAACCCCTGGAGTCAATACTCCATAAGGTGACCTTGTGGGAGACAAAGAGCCTCTAAGGAATAAGGACCATGCCTTATTGTGTGCCCCTTGGAATCATTGTGAGCGACTATCACGATCTTCCCTCACGACATCGTAGATCTCTCAAACTAGGTAATCGTTAACCTATAGTTCGAGCCACGATGAGAGTGCTAGTAGGTTGTGGCAAGGTTGTTGCCACACCTCTCCCTCAATATCTTTGGTTGTCATGCATGACCCCTTTACTCCAAATGTGAGTCTGATTAGCAAGCTATCGTCAGCCTGCATCCATCAATGAAACATGTCAGTGATCCAAAATCAACATCATAGTTTACGAGTCATATGTCACATATGAAATAACAAAAACACTCAAACCATAAACAATCCACTCCCTGACTCGATCCAGAGTTCAAGGAGGTCCATCGATGCCATCGCCATCCTCAATTAGTACAGAGTCCTACACGCTCAGGAGAAACCAGTCAATAGCACCTGTTGATACAAATATAATCAAATAACATATCACCCTATCCAAAATAATCATCATAATCCATAAGTGAAACACTCAATCATATAAGGAACCAAATATGTTGCACACAAGTGTCCTCAAGGAAAGGTCATAGAAGAATTTCGTGCAAGAGTGGAAGTTACATATCTCTCCATTACCTGTGTATTCTTCTACTTTGTCTATGTGTGTGCTTGTATATTAGTTCATTGTATTTTATTTCTCCGTGTGAAGAACAAATGGTAACATCTACATGCAATTCCCTAGATTACAACACTTATCCATAAAAACAATAAGTTTACAAACTAGAGTTCTTTAGCTAAAATGTGGTCTTCCATCTTTGCCCCATTTCCTAACAAATCAACTCTCCTTTGAGATTCCCAATGTCTTAATTTTTTCAACAAACATATTTAATTGTTTTTTCAACGAACATATATAATTTAATATTGAAGTAATATATACACATTTTAATTTCACATTAATAGTTTTGGTGAGAGAATAGGAAACTCTTTCCTACTCAAATTCCCATTAACGATTTTGGTGAGAGAATAGGGAATTCTTTCCTTCTCAAATTCCTATAAACTTATTGTTTATGGGGCTCCTCTTCAAATATTTTTCATCAAATGTTTCACTCATAACCCTCAAAATTATGTTGATGGGGCTCCTCTCCAAATATTATTAATCAAATGTTTCCACTCATAACCCTATAATTCATATTGATGATTCCTATCGATGGGCTCCTCTCATGATACAATTATAGTCAATCTTTAGTATTCAACTTTAAGTTTTCTTTCTATCTTTTATTAAAAAAATTACAAGCTTACTTGTTTTTCATCTATCTTTTACTCAAAAAATTTACATTTTTTTTTTAAATTATGGTTCATAAAATGTGTATGTATATATAATTAAAAAACAAATTAAAAAGAAATATAATAATTTTGTGGTGTTATTCATTATCCCCAATAATGAGTCTCATGATAGAAATTGCATTGAAGTTCTAATATTCAATGTTGAGTATTCATCTATCTTTGAATGAAAACCTATTTTTTATGTTGAATTACGAATCATATTTACCCAATCATATTCAACTATTGAATCTTCAACTATCATTTATTGGAAAATTGTGTCTTCTTATTAGATTACAAATTAGCTTCGTTTGATTACAATTATTTAGGAGAGTAATTTTCTTTTAAAAGTGACTCACCTCCAAAAAAAGGTATGTGAGTGGAGTTTTTGAAATGGAGAATGAGCGGGAACCAAGAGACGAACTGGAACAACAATGGCGGAAACTACTAAGGTTTTTTCTAGTGGACTTAAGATTGGGTTGAGATAGCCTAAACCTTCTGTGGTTTTTTGGTCATTTAGCCCTCTCTAACGGGTTTTTCTTTAGTTATTCGCCATGTTTATAGAAAAGGTTTGTTTCTAGCTTCCATCCTTTACACTTCGAAACTACTGTGTAGTGTTTTTCTCTCTGGATTTAACTTTGGTTGCTCTTCTTTTTAGCGGAATTTTTACTTAGGCTGACATCCATGGCGCTCCTTAACATGGGTGATTATTCATTAACTCACATGTTTTGGGCCTATGGATTGAGATTTTATTGTTTATCTTTTATCGATCCCATTAACTGTTTTTTATCCTTTGAACCAGTGGAGCTAGAAGACTGGGTCATATTTCCTCTCTAGGAAACTGAATCGACTCCTGCTCTCGGTTGGTGTTTTAGTGGAGGACATGTGGCTAAAAATAACATAAGTTTTGTTTCTACTCATGCAACGAAGTTATTGAACATCGGCGATGATCTGGGGTGGAAATATGAGGGCTTCCTCACGAAGATAGATGAACTATGTGGGGGCCAGACACAATCATTACCATTAAATTGTGATGTGGAATTCAGGTCAGGTGATAGGACTACCTCATTGACAACTGCTCTGTCTCCTTCTACTAGACTTGACAATACTTCCACTAGTTGTTTTATCGAGAAAAATATGCCCTATTACCCATCTAAGGCAGGGTTAGAGAAGTCAATTGATACTCCGTCGAAGTAGTGCTTAGGTGATGGTTTTACACGGAGTCGAGAAGGTTTCTAAAACACATTTGCTCTGACAGTAAAGAGGGCTTATTCTTTTATTACTGAGCTAAGTTCTGGGGAGGAATTTACTAATAAGCAGGGAGTTTACCCAAGCACTGCTACACAACCAACTGAAATCAGAAGGAAAAAAGCTTGGAAGTTGAACAGAAAGGTGTGAAAGATGGTACTTGGAGCTGACATGGACCTGGAAGAGGCAGTGAGGCTATCTCTCTGTGGAGTGGTGGGTAGGTTAGTGTATCCTTACCTTTGCAAGGGCAGCTTCTTGAAATGGCTAGAACACCACTGGAAAACCTTTATGGGTTATAGGCCATAAATTTTCCACTTATCGAAAGGGTGGTTCGATTTCGTTTGTAGATCCCCTGAGGATGCTACCAGACTTTTGGAATCGAACTGGCTATTGGGGGGGTGTAGTCTACTAATTAAGGATTGGAGAGTGGGTTTTGAACCATATATGGAACACTTCTAGTTCTTTCATCTCTGTGTACTTCTGTGTGGCCTCCTGATTCATCTATTTAATCATGGGGTGCTGAAAGATATTGGAAACTCTCCGGGGAGGTTTCTTGCAGTGGACCCGCAAGATTTGACAGATTCTTCGAGGAAGTTGGTCAGGGTTTTAACAGAAATGGACTTACATGGTGTACTTTCGGAGGTAACAGATATTGAATGGTACGGCCATCCTTTGAGACAGAAATTGGACTACTTGGGGATACCATTTTGCTGCATTCGCTACAAGGGTACTGGTCATTTACGTTGGGAATGCACGGGAGCACCACTGGAGGAGGAATCCGAGGAGTCACTGTTACTAAGGGACCCTCCGGAGTACATGACTGATTATGATTCTTTGGATTGTGAAGACACCAGATTCGTCTCGGATTCAACTTGTTTGGAGGAGGACTTTGACAGCACATTTACTGGTAAGTTGAAATGACATTGCCCTAGTTTTTTTTCATCACTTTCAGTTTGGAAAAAAAAATCTTTAGAAAATTCTTCTTGGTTGCAGTCAACTACCTCTGGTGTCTCGAGGCTAGCAACTAAGGAGGGTAATATTTTAGTTGACCCTTTTTTGATTATTGAGAGTCTGACAAGGCCTAACACACTGAACTTAGTTGGGACTAAGGTAATAGTTAATGATTATGAGGTTGCCACTAAGCCCCCCACACTGGAATCCTGGCCCATGACTGAGACTTTGACCATCAACAACGAATCCCCTTTGGAAGAAAATCCATTAAATGGATCGTTCTCTCAAATTCTATCGGGTTATGGTGAACTAGAGTTGGATGGACCTACTCTTAGTGATGTCCTCAACTCACTCATTCCTTTTGTTAGGGGAAATAAAAATATTACAAAGTTACCTGTCTATAAAGGGAAATCGGTGGTAGGATCTGGACAGGATTTTGAAGGAACTTCTTCCCGCGTTAAATCTGGGGAGGGGAAAGAATTTTCTTGGTCGAGGGGGGTGGGGATAGATTTTTCCCCATTAAAAACTAGAAGTTCCTAGAAAAAACTGGCTTCCCATATTCAGGATAAAATTGATTTATCTTCCTCTCCCATATATGGAGAGTCTCTTAGAGAAGTGAAAGCCCAGGCATAGGAAAAATAATTTTACTATTATCCTTGAATATCAGAGGGACGGAAGGCACCCTAAAAAAGGCCTCAGTTAGAAGATTGTTGGATCAAACTCACCCATAAATCATTTTTTTTCAGGAAACGTTGGTTTCGACACAAATTTCCAGAGATTTCATGCATGACCTTAGACCCTCATTGATGACATCTGTGGTCAATGCTTTGGGTACTTCCAGGGGATTACTGGTCTCTTGGGATCCTTTTATTTTTGATCTAGTGCCTTTTCTTACGATTGGTGGCATATTGTTAATAGGTACAAGCATAAAGGACAACCGGGAGTTATCTTTATTGAATGTTTATGGTACATGTATGGAACATATAAAATTCTGGAAGCTGATTGTCGAAAGTGGTTTATTGGATATCAAGAATCTTATTATTATTGGTGACCTAAATTTATTAGCGCCCCGGAGAAAGTTTGGGGGGGTACCTCCAGCAAAACTACTTTTGACGATTTTTACAAGGATATTTTTGGGGATAGAAAGATGATAGATGTGAAGCCGACAAAGTTGGTCCCGACGTGGAGAAACGACAAGACGGGGGTGGAGCGGTGGCAAGAAGGTTAGACAAGTGTATAGTCGCAGAAGACCTGTTATTAGAGGTGAGGGTGTATCGGTCATGGGTTGAATATCCTTTCATCTCAGACCATGCACCTATTCTCTTACAACTGGAAGCCTCTCCGAATCAAAAATACATTCCTTTCAAATTTAATGCTCATTGTCTAACGGATTCGGAATTTGGGAACTTGGTTCGTGCAACTTGGAATGATCATATTTTATTGACAAAATTTGGGTTCCAAAACAGACTCGTTTGGAAGTTAAAGATTTTAAAAGAAAAAACAAAACTTTGGTTTTGAAAGAAAGAGGAAAAGAACTTCAAAAAACTTAAAGAATTAGAAGTTGGTATCAAGTCTTCTATCACTATCCTGAATGCAGATACTACAAATCTGGAAGAAGGAAGGATACTATGACAAAAAGAACTAGAAAGGAACGTGATCCTTAGAGGTACAGAAGAATCCTAGAGGTTACGCAACAGAGAGATTTGGCTATCGAGTGGAGACAATAACACAAATTGGCTATAGAGCTAGAAAACACATTTGGGAAATTACGAATAATGAAGGGTCAAAATTTACAGAGCCGGTAGCTATAAAAAAGGCATCCTTTGAGCATTTCAAATGCTTCTACAAGGAAAAAGACACACCAAACATGGCTGAGAAATTCAAGATTGTAGGTATTTTCCCAAAGATCTTTAAGGAGGAGGACTCAATTAGCCTCGCACAACTGGTTACTATGGAGGAATTAAAATCAGTTCTATTCAAGTTCAAAAAAGCCAAGAGCCCAGGCCCGGATGGATGGACCTCTGAAATTTTCACTCATTTCTTTGATGTTGTGGGCCAGGATCTTCTTGATATGGTGGAAGAAACAAAAAGATTGGGATCGGTGGGGGGCAGCCTAAATTCAACCTTCTTGGCATTAATTCTGAAGGCACAAAATCCCAATACCTTTGATGATTTTCGACCGATTTCTTTATGTAATTTATGTTATAAATTAATTTCCAATATTATGTCCAATCAAATCAAACCCTACCTATCAATCACTCTCTATGAAGAACAATTTGTCTTTCTCCATGGGAGGAGAATCCAAGAAGCTATCGTAACAGTACATGAAAATTTACACAGTATTAAAAAAAAGAAATTAAGTGCACTGGTATTAAAAATGGATTTAAGGAAGGCCTACGACTATGTAGATTGGGAATTTCTAAGACTCATTATGATTTCAACGGGATGTGGAACTCAACTGACCAACTGGATAATGGCGTGTGTTTCTTCAGCTACCTTCGTTGTTTTAATTAATGGAGAAGCGACAGATTTATTTAAAAATGGTAAGGGGTTGCGACAAGGATGTCCTTTGTCGCCCCTATTATTTATCCTCGTTATGGAAGGGCTCAATCTACTGTTGAAATCTTCTCAGGGAGAAGGTAAAATCTCAGGTATAAAAGTTTCTAGTTTTTATAAGATTTTGCACGTTTTATTTGTCGATGATATTATTATTTTGACGGGGGTGGACTTAAAGGAGTGGTGGGAAATATACAAAATCATTTGTTTTTTCTGCCAAGCATATGGACTAATGGTTAATCAGTCCAAATCTACAGTTCTGCATGCAGGAATGTCGAGTAATGATATTACTCCCCACTAAAATATCCTCCCCTATTATTTTATGGAATTGTCTATGGGGCTTAAGTATTTGGGCTATTGGTTAAAGATTGGATCCTACAAAGCTTAAGATTGGGACTAGCTCCTAACCAAAGTTATGAAGAGGATAGAGGTATGGTGCAATAGATGGCTTTCATTGGGGGGTATATATACTCTAGTGAAATCAGGTTTCGAAGGCCAGCCAGTGTATTGGATGTCAATGGAAGCCATTCCTGGATTCGTTTTAAATCAAATTCATAAATTGATGTTCAAGTTTTTGTGGAATGGAAGCAAAGATTCTCAAAAAATCCATTTATGTAGATGGGATCTACTATCAAGACCCAAAAAATTGGGGGGATGGGGGATTAGAAATCTAGCCTTATTCAATACGACACTCAATGCAAACTCATTGTGGAGGGTCTTGATTCAACAGGGGATATGGCATAAACTCTTAAGAGATAAGTACATGAAAATTTTTATGATTATTGATTGGGTAAGGTTGAATAATCATAAAGTGAATGTGGCATCGAGGATGTGGAACAACATGGTACATTCAGTACATGTAATTCTTCATTGGTTGAGCTGGAAACTAGGGAAAGGAAGTAACACTTATCTAGGAAGAGATCAAATAATTGGCTTAGGACAAAAGGCCATCATGTCCGATCAGATGAAAACAATCCTCACCCAAAAAGGGATTTTTACCCTGAATCTGGCATCGGTCTATCAAGACCCGATTAGCTTATCTGAGAAATGGATTAGCGGAAAGGATCTGGGGATCTCGAGTAATATACAATCAGAAGGGGATCAATACTATATAAACTTAAATGAGGCAGGGGTTTCTCTTAGTGAGGAGGACACTCTAATCTGGACAGGAGGGGATTCCTCGGGTAGAATGATAGTAAAAAATATTTATGCAATGCTTATTTTTACCTTTGAGTGGCCACAGGTGAGGGGGTGGAAATACAAATTATGGAAGTGGGAAATTCAATTCAAGAAAAAACTTTTTATTTGGATGGTTGTCGAAAACAAAATACTAATGTGGCAAGTATTGCAGGGTAAAGGTTGGTAAGGTCTTGGGAGGTGCTCCTTATGCAAGACAGAAAATGAAGACGTGGATCATCTCTTTGTTCACTTCCGATTTACTAAGATAGTCTGGGAAAATTTAGCTATCCGTCTCAACAAAAATTTTCACTGGAATGGACCGTCACTTTGTCATTTCTTTGGAGGCCTGGATGAGAGACAAAGACTTTCCAATTATATTGGTTGTCCATCTTTGTTGTAACATTTGGGCTGAAAGAAACCAAGTTTTATTCGAGGATAAAACCCCTTACTTCATGGATATCATTATTAAAACTCTTAGGAGCTTTTTCCCTGGCAACAACCCAAAAATAAAAAATGTTATTAAAAGGAGCTTGCTGATACAAGTTACTGATCATATAATTGCATTCTTCGATGGGGCATCTATTTTAAAGGGTTTGAACTGCGGGTTTGGGGGAGTCTTCAAATTTTCTTCTCAAAAAGTATGTAGATGGAACATAAATGGAGGCAGTGGCACAAATTCAAAAGTTGAATTATTGGGGGCATGGGTGACATTAATCTTGGCAAATATATGGAATATTAAAAAGCTAAAAATCTTTGGTGACTCGAAGGTTATTCTTGATTGGCTCAACAACATTTGTATTTTAAATGCCAGCGATTTAGAAGGTTGGAAACACATAACCAAGGAATTATCTTCACAGTTTCAAGAAATCATCTATATACACATCTACAGGGAACACAACAAGGAATCAGATCACCTCTCAAAACAAGCACTTCTTGGGTCTACAGATAGACTGACTTATTACTTTATGGATAATGGGAAGGCTGAACCACCAACTCATATAAATCTCTTTTAGTGGTGGTATCTCTTTTGGGTAGGCCTTAGTATACTGGATATTTGGGAGTTTTGTTTATGTTTATGTGAAGAACATAACTATATTTTTCTTTTTGAAGAATGTGAATATTGTTGTATGATCCAATATCCTTTATTGTGATGGATTAGTAATCATCATCAGACTGGATTAGCTCAGTTGGGTCAAGGAATGATAGAGATATTTTGGATGAGGACAGTTAAACCTATCCTTAGTAGTGACTAGTTATGTTTTGTACTGAACTATGGGAAGACCATTGACATGGTTTTGATGATGTAAATGAAATTATAACCTTAATATAATTTCGAGCAAATTTTATTTGGAAAAAACAAAGAGTAATTTTCTTTCAATGTATGGACTTGCACATTATGCAAAGTGATACCCTTTCATTTTTGTTGAATTCCTTTATTTCAATCTAGATTTTATGAAAATTGTGTCTTCTTATTGGATTACAAATTAGCTTATTTTCATTACAATGATTTAGGAGATTAATTTTCTTTCAATGTTATACAAAGTGATATACTTTCAATTTTGTTAAATTCCTTTATTTCAATCTAGATTCTATGCATGTAATTTAAGATGAGATCAATAACATTATATGAGTTGACTTTGTTAAAGGAAATTGATTCTTTTTATTAATTCAAGTGATTTCTTTTGGTTAAAAGAAATAGATTCTTTTTCTTAATTCCAATTATCTAATGTATGTGTCATCTTACATCCAAAGAAATCATGAAGCCAAAAACACTATAAACCACACCTTTTAGTAAGTGAGTCAAAGTTCTAAAGGTGATTCACCATTAAATTTAGATATAACTCATGATTTTTCCATACTACATCATGGATTCCATTTGTTTCAAGAATGCTTATGATGATGTCCATTTACAACCTATTCTATATCACATTTAAAGCAAATTAATATGCTATGTTTTAAGATGACAAAACTATTCAAATCAAATGCATTTGTCATTGTGCTATGAGAAGACATCGCGGCTAAGATAGTGAACCAATTCTCAAATAAGATAATTCGAATTGCATTTTTTTCCTTGGAAATAAATCCTCTAGAAACTTCATGGTACTTCTTCCCATTTTGAAAATAGTATGGACAATGTCCTAGTAATAGTGACACCAACCAATTCAACTAAAGCGTTCTAAGTTTTGACTTTTTTTTACTGAAACAAAATCACTATTTTATTTTATTTTGGACAAATATCCCCCCAAAAAATAGCTAAAGAAGAGCCAAAACTTAAAAACACTCAAAACTATCTTTATAATTTTTATTAACCAAATTAATATGCCAAGTTCCTTCAAATTATTTTGATATTCTCTTTAGTCCATTCAAAAGATAGGCTAGTTACAATGTAATTAAAAAAACCATTAAAATAATAA
>SNQJ01S0012983.1:28730-60410 GCA_010110895.2 Picea sitchensis
AGGATTCAATTAACATGGTCCATTTGCACATGATTAGATTCACGATGTTCATTTCGAGTGGTCCATAACAAAAACGTAAGTCAATTGACTCTATTTTCTTGGCATAGTGAAGTATTGAGAAATTTCAATAAGAGGCTATGTTCTTTTAATTTGTAGAAATTGCAAGAAATTTTTTGTTTTTTAGGTAATGGTTATTTTTTCTATTTTATAGAACTTTGTTTTTACTATTTCATGATTTTCATCTTCATTTCCACCCCTCCTCTTCAAACACGTTGATGTATCTTGATGTCCAGTTGCACATGGTTTTAGTATTGTTTTTGGACATTGTGGGAGTTTTTTTATGGTTCCTTCATGGTTGCTAGCTCTTTGTTTTAATTTTCATTAAACTTGCACATAAAATAAATAAATAAATAAAACATGAGAGCAAAACCTCTCAAAAGAGAGGGCAAACAACTAAACACATGAATGAAAATAAAGATTGTTTGTTTCCCTTAAATGCTAAATTGATTTTCTTCAAGTGAAATGAGAAATGAATAATTATGCCTAGAGCTAGCCTTGACTTGAGTTGGTGGAAGTTCATGAAAGGTTTCTCAAACCCTTCATGTTTGAAAGTGTTTCCTTTATACATACAAATCACCATTTTCATGTAAAACTATGTCGTTTATTATAGTATTTAATTCCATTTATAGCATTTATAACATGACTGAAAACACTTTTTGAGTTGGAATAACTATGATGCTAACATATAACAACGAAAAAATGAATAAGATAAATATGGACGGCATGGGATCCTATGGGCACAACATCTTCCATGGACATGATAGTGTCATGTACTGGAATTATGGGTGAGGGTGGCTGCATAGTAAATGAATATGGACTGTATGGATCCATGCATAAGGTTTGGGTATATTTACATATTTATTTAGGAGTCACTTTTTTGGCTTTTTATGTGTAAATTTGATTAAGTAGTGGTAGGGAGGTTTGGAACTTTACATTTTCTTTATTAGTCAATTGAAAATTTGATGATGTGTGTTTTCCATGCTTTTGATTTGAGGTTTTATGAATTTTTTTATATTGTTATATGCAAATTTCACCATTAAACTTTTTCCATCTTCTTTAAATTTTGACCATGTAGTTTTTATAAATTTTGTTCTTATTATTTTAGTATGGTTATACTTCAAGAGTGCACCAATGACAAAATTTGTTCTTATTATTTTGGTATGTGCACCACTAATAAACTCTTGATAAACTTTCAAACTAATATTGACATGGATATGTGTTTTCACAACTCAACAAATAGTTTAAATATTAAAATTTGAAATTTTTTCCCCTGTCAAAACTGCAATTTAATTTAAATAATGAAAAATTCTATGTAAAATTCAAAATTCCAATCTTTTGATAATAATTATATAAAAAAATTCTAAACATTTCAATAAATTTTACTTCACGGAAAATAATATATACTATCAAATGACAACGCGGATTAAGGTTGTGGGCCGGTGAATAATGCTCAGGATTGGGCTCCAGCATGGTTAGAGGTTCCACTGCTCTGGTCTATTTATATGTTTTTGTTGAACTTTTTTAGGCTGTCAAAATTGCAATTTAATTTTAAATGGAAAATTGTGATTTGACTAACAAACCAACCATTCCAGGATTTCAATGATAATTGTACCAAAAAAATTATAAACATGTCAATTACTCCAGTCAAATGACAACGCGCAGGATTGGTCTCCATGGTTAGAGGTTCCGCTGCTCTGGTCTATTTATATCTTTCTGTTGAACATTTTTCGATGGTCAAAATTACAATTTATTGCGATTTTACTGACAAACTAACAATCCTGGAATTTCAGGATTTCGATGATAATTGTAATTTTTTTTTTCTAAAAATGTCTTGGTCCAGCGGATAATGCTCGGGATTGGTCTCCATAATGATTAGAGGTTCGGCTGCTCTGGTCTATTTATTTGTTTCTGTTCGATTTTGATGTGTGCAAAGCTCGGGAGCGTTTCGAGATTAATTGAATCGTAGAGTAACAGGAGCTACATTCATGGCTGTTTTAAGAGTTGGTCAGGATGGTAGCGCCCAGTACAAGGATGTCCAAGCTGCCATTGACGCTGTCCCTGATGATAACAAGGAGCGAGTAGTAATCGAGATTATGCCTGGAGTTTACAAAAAGACCGTCCATATTCCCAAAAAAAAGAATCTCATCAAACTCCGAGGATCTCGTGCAGCAGAAGAGACTGTGTTAACTTGGAATAACACAGCCAATACGATTATTAAACAACAGGTATTGAAAATGCTTTTAGTAATGTTCTTTTTCAGCTATGGAAAAATGACTTTGGTTCATAATGATTTTCAGGATAATAGCGAAATTAAGCTTGGGACGTTTGACTGCGGCACAGTGATAGTAGAAGGATCGGATTTCATTGCTGAGGGGATTACATTTGAAAACTCAGCGCCTGAGGCAAGATTGCATATTTATTTTCAACTTGTTAGAAAATGAGATTACATAGCTGTTTTAGCATAAGTTATGTGCCGATGACTTGGACTGCCTTGGTACATCTGCAGGGATCTGAACAAGCTGTCGCTATCAGAGTATCAGGAGACAGATGTGCATTCTACACTTGCAGATTTCTTGGCTGGCAGGTATGTTTCTGCCTGTCCCTCTTTCCCATTGTTATACCAAACCCATTTAAACATGGCCAGAAAGAGCACATGAAGGTGTCTATATGGTTGAAAGGTATATACTAATAAGATTTATACCAAACCCAGTTGAGTTTACTTAGGTCATTGTTATCCCAAACCCATTTAAACAGGCACTGTCATTTTCCTCTTTCGATTTCCGCTTCGAAGCCTCCAGCGACTGCTCACATGGATTAGCGTTCTGATGCTTATGCATATCATGTTGATGCTTATGCATTGCAAGCATCTTCTTTATGTCTCTCTGTATCAGAAGCAGGCTTTACCACCTTCAGATCCATTACAGAAATGGGCTGTGTATTAATGATGGGAACAAGATCTATTCCCGTAATTGCATGTGCATGTGAAGGAAGTTTGTGTTTTTGTTGGCCATTTTATTATATTTTGGAGGTTTGTTTATGTAGTTTGACATATTGGTTTTTTGTTGGCTATTTTATTATATTGCATGTGAAAGGAAGTTTGTGTTTATGGAGTTTGACATATTGGTCTTTGTTGGCCATTTCATTATATTTTGGAGGTGTATTTATGGAGTTTGACATATTGGTTTTGGTTGGTAACTTTATTATATTTTCAAGGTTATTGGCAGTACTTTTGTCATAATTTTTTAATGAAGTATTTATTTTTTGTCTTAAGAGAGTGAAAAGACCAATTTTTTTTCTTTTTCCAATGGTTTGTTGCATGTCACATTTGATTTATTTTTGAGATTTCGTTTATTTTTTACGATTTGATTTCTCATTTGTCTATGGGTACTTATCGTGGTCTTGTTTGTTAGGATCCATATTGAAGATTGTTTTCCGGCTCATGCAAATATTCTTAGAGTGGCACTTGGTTTTTATTTCCTTGACCAACCTTGTTTTACAGGACTATCACCTCCTTATCAACATTGTGGGGGATGGTGTGCAATGCTTCATTGGGTGATTCTTTATGCTTCACCATTTTGTTGGACATAACTGTTTTTAAGAGTGAACCTTGTATCAAGCATAATATGAATGCTATTTTGACATGCTAGCAACCCATGCACTTTGGCCAGATGGATTGACATGCATAGAGACACTCATTTTATGATGTTTTTGTCAATTGTTCATGGGCATTTTCATTAGGTTTTTGAGTCTAGACTCATTTCATAGGATTAGTCTATTTGTTTAGCAGTTTGAAATGTGTTCTCTGGATTCCTACATGGATCTTTGATGGCATTGATAGCTTGGGGTTCCGTAGGCCTCTTTATAGTTTGGGCCAAACTTCTTGTTCATACATTTTAGTGTGTGTAGGCCTCAATTTTCATTGTAGACCTCATTTCTCATTTGATGGTTGATGGTGGTTTCTTTTGTTCGAAGCCCTTGTTTTGGTTATTCACTATCACCTATTTTTCTGAAACATTTATGTGGTGGTTTTCGGTGTTTGTCATTCTAGTGCCTCTACAATGAAACCTCTTCTATTTTATAATTAAACCAAGTTCTTTGATGTTACTTGAATATCTTTTTCATAGTTTTGACCATACTTCCTAATTGGAGCTTTCAACCTCTAAAGGTCTCATGCTCTTTCCTTTCAATGCATCTTTGTGGGATATCTTTTTCATTTTCATCTCTAAGGCATTTCATCATTGGTGTTACTCCTTTACGGGAACCTTGTCTTGTTTTGTTCCTTTGCCAACATTTACCTTTTGAACATTTTGTACATGGGTACCTATCATGGCCTTGTAGCTGGGATCCATTTTTTTGTGATTTAATGTCCTTTTCATACCTCCTTAAGGTACACTTATGGGGGGGTGGGGTCGGGATGGGGTGTTGGTGTACATGCACCATGTGGTTAAGTTTTACTTAGATCATTGATTGGCAGGTGAAATATCCAACCACTTATATTTGACTTTATCACTACTTGGTAAGTGAACTATCCAACCACTCCTAGGCTCCTTCCACTCTATTATAAATATGGGTGATCACCTTGTAATTATATAGTAAACAACATGTATTCATTTGTTGTTTTGTTTTATGGAATTTAGATTTATTTACAATTTAAGTTAGTCCTAATTTTTTATATTATTTAAAAAAATAAAATTACATTTAGTATATGAATTGAAGTATTTACTCAATCATCAAAATTAAAAGAAAATGAATTTATCATATAACTTTAAAACATTGGTTTTAAAAATCCAAATTCATGAAATAAACTTTAAATATCATATTTAAAAAAATCTCAATAATATTAAAAAATAAGATATCAAATTAAAAATAATCATCCAAAAAAAATAAATCTAATGTTAATTCTCAAAACCAACCTTAAAATACTATACATTTTCACTCTTTTCTTTCCATATATAATATTTAATTATTAACTTATTCCATTCACTTTTATATATATATATATAAAGTTTGGAACTTCTAGTAAACTCATATTATGCTAATGAAGCTAAGACTTGTATCTTAGGTTTGACACTTCGAGGTAATCATGGGGCCATTAGAATGTGGGGTTTGAGATAAGTATGGGCCAAATCCAACGTGGGGTTTGAACTGGTAGCAATGCAAGTTACTCAATAATGAAGTAATTAATGCATAACTTAGGTTTATGTTAATAACACAATTATTCAATAGTTATGATTTAATTGTAAATAAGTCAAAGATGGTTATAATTAGTTACTTATTTTTCATTTCAGAGTTAAATCTTGACATGTATCTCAATGGTTATGACTTATTTTGATATTCCAGAGACAGGAAGTCAACATGGGTGTTTGATATATGTTCTTATGGTTGGATAGAGTGCATGCGTTTTAGGTTTTTCTGAAGTTATGCTTAGATTTGAAGACCCAAAACAATTGAATTATGACGAAATCATGAGCAAATCAAAGATCCTATTTAATCATACTCTGCAGCCAGGTTTGAGGTTCAATTATCAGCCCCTGTCTGTATAGCCCAGAGCCCTGACAGGTACCTAAATTACTTTGAACTGTCATGTATTTCAGATCAAGAGCTAGAAATACTTAATGGTCTTAAATTATTTTGCATTTCAAAGCTGGGGAGTAAGCATGGGTGCTGATCTCAGCGCACGTTGTAAAATGAATTTTTGAACTTTTTCAGGTGTTTCCCAAGTCATTGGTTATTTGGAGAACCCAAAAATGTTGGAAGTTTTATGTTTTTCCTAGGTCATGGGTCAATTTGAAAACCCTAAAACTTTTAACGCAGGGTGAAATCATGAATATTTTTACCAAATTATCCAAGCCACAGTATAAAGTGGCATAAAAAGCAGAGAACCTTACACTCTCTCCATATTTTTAAATATATGACACTGCAATAAAAATAGGTTGGTTTGATCATGTTTAGGACACTGCGTATTTACACCGTGGAAAGCACTACTTGAAAGATTGCTATATCGAAGGCAGCGTCGACTTCATCTTTGGAGATGCAACGGCATTGTTAGAAAACTGCCGCATTCACTGCAAGTCTAAAGGATTCGTCACCGCACACAAACGTAAATCTGAGGTTTCTACAACAGGCTTTGTGTTTCTCAGGTATTATCACAATATTGTCAATGGAATGGGATTTGTTTCCTTCCTTAATCTCACTAATCAACGAGTGATGGCCGCCATGCAGGTGTGATATTACTGGTAATGGGCAGAGCAATTATGCGTATTTGGGGCGCCCATGGCAACCATTCGCCAGAGTTGTATTCGCTTACACGCAGATGGATGCTTGCATCAATCCAGAGGGTTGGCAGAACTGGAATCCGGAGGAGAAATTGCAGGAGAAAGAAGGGAGTGCATTCTTCAGTGAATACGAGTGTTCCGGGCCAGGGAGTGATAAGTCTGGGAGAGTGAAGTGGGCGAGGCAACTGAAAGATGATGAGATCAAGCAGTATCTGAGCCCGAGTTTCATCGACCCAGACGCAACGGGCTGGCAGACAAGTTCTCAATGAAAATAGCATTAACAGCCTAACGAAATTTTGAGGCTTTCTGCTTTGAGGGGAAGAGTCCTCCCATCCGTAGTGTTATTGTTGAAGGTCAAGTCAGCTTTCTTTCCTCACAGTCTGTTAACGTGTTTTCTTTTGAGTGTCATCTTGTTTTTCGATGATAATGTGTTGGACACAAAAATAAGTTTTTAATAGAGTCGTTAGATATGAAAAATATTGTTGTTTTGTTCACATCTCATATGATTAAATTGAGATGTTATTATTATTATAGTAAATTTTGTTAATTTAAAAACAGATTTTAAAATTGTTTGCATAGATTTTAAAAATCCCACTTGTATATTTAAATAGGTATACATTACGATCATTAAAAGTGTCATTAAGTATGAGAAAGGTGTGAAAAGAAGTAAACATCAATATCATCATCTTGAAAGTTTAAAAAAACACTAGATTTGTTAAACATGAAAATGTGTGGAAAAATCCTGAATATGGTCATCCTTTGCACTATACTAGTACCAACATCTAATAATAGGTTATTTGCTTCTTAGTTATTTGCATGCTAAAAAAATAAGAAATAAAAACAACTTGAAAAGGTTTTACTCCCTCAAATATGAGTGTTAAAAATAGGTTTAGCTTAGTGTTTTCCTTATTCAAACATTTTACAATCATCATAGAATTATTAAAGATTTGAATATGGGTAACAATTTTTTCTGTAGCAATCATTAATAACAACTTCAAAGTAAACAATTCAGCAAAAAAATTTGTCCCTCTTCATTGTCCTACTTTGAATCTAATATAATGATTATCATTCAAACAGAGAAGCCCTGTAGCTCCACATCTTGAAGGGGAGCCTTGAATTCCTCCATCCAAAAAACCCTAACCCCAAAGTTGTTAATGGGAGCTAGGTCAATTTGTCTATGCATAAAAGGATTAGAGTGGGACCTATAGTTTCCAAAAATAACCTCGCTCTGTATGGTACATTGAAAATGTGGAATTGATTTTCCTTCAAAAACCCCTGCATCATTCCTTGCAAGTTACATCCCAGACTATGATTATAAGAGATCTTTCATTTGTGACTTTGAGATCCACTTTTTGAGTTAGTTTTCCATTGTATCTCCCTTCCACCTTTCTTTGAAACATGAGAGATTATCCATTTCAACCTATACATGCTTTGTCGGCTCACAATAAATTAGTAAATGAATTTTAGTTTCCTCATTTCCTTTGCACAACACACACCTACTAGGTCCTTGCATGTTCATCTTTTGAAATAATTTCTAGGGAAGGGCCTTGTTTATGATGGACAACCACATGGATATTTACTTCCATAAGAAACTTGATCTTCTATAGTGGTTTCCACCATGATTGAATGTTTTCAAGTCTCTCCTCACCAAACATATAGCTTTATATCCTAATTTGGGAGTATAGAAACCTAGATTAGGGGTTTTGGTCCATACTACAACATCTTCCTCTTTTATTCTAATCTGATTGCACTTAAGTTTAATCATACAACCTTCCCATTCAATGCCTCTCTTTCCTTCCAAACCAAGATGAACTAAGCTTTTTAACTCTTGGTTTCAAATATAAATGCATTTCTCATGAAGGGTAGCAACTAGGTTTCTAAGCAACCTAAAAGCATCCCCACACTCTCCTATCCTCACACTCTTCTCAATCTACAATTTCCATGCAACCCCATTGCCAACTAGGGGTAGATCCAAGACCATTTCCTTCCTAATCTAATCCATTCAAGTTCAAATCCAAAAGCATTCTGTGAAGATTTATTTGGCTTCCTAATCCAATCTAATAAGGTTCTATATATATTTGAACTATTACCTAAATCCACAACTCTTTATTGGATAGGAACGTCCACACAAAGTGATGGATGCTTTTGGGAGCCCATCCAGTAACTTCTTTGGGATTTTCTATGGACTACCACTTAACCAATGTAATGAAATCACTTTCCATTTTGTTGTTCATAGAAATCTAAAAGTAATCCTTCTAATATTCTTCAGTACCCCTTTTGTAATAAATGACAAGGAATGTCAAAAAACTATAATTGCTTCTAGTATTGTGTTAACCAAAATTAGTCTCCCATCTCTAAACAACCACCTATTGCACCGTAGCTTAATTTTCTTTTCAACTTTGGCTATTAACCACCTCCATTCATTGATCCCATAGTCATTAGGAATAATGAAAACCCCAGGTACTTGAACCTTCTTGTAGAAAACATTGATGATAAGGAAATATTTAAACAAATTCCCTAATTACATGATCTCTCATCCCCATAAAAGGATATAGAAGATTTTTGCATTTTGATTCCATCACCAAGAATTTATCCAACCACAGTAATCATTTTTTTTATCTAGATTCTTATGTTGACATTTTTTAAGCCCCTTACTATTAGTCCAAAGTAAAATAACCTGGTTTTGTGGCTCACATTTTCCAAGCAAACATTAGAATATATATATATATCAACTCTTTTGCATCTACTCTGCATTTTTTTGGGTAGTCATCATGCATTAAAAATTTACTTTAATCTAATGATTTACACTTTAAACACAAGATTCACTAAGAAAAGTCTACAAATACTTCTATACCAATAGTAACAAAGTTTACTATTTCATTCTTGATTATTCTTTCTTTCACTCTCAACCAAAAAAATGATATGAAAGTTCACAAAATATAATATCTAGTAACAACATTCACAATATATATTTATGATATTCAATTCGAAAATGTTGTAAAATTAAAATTTACAAATATTTTTTACACAAACCAAAATTATGTTATGTTTCCATCATATTATACTTCCATCATGCAATGCTATTGAGTAATGCACAATGAATGCTCATATAATTACAACCAACTACCTATATTATGTAGCAACCATTAGAGCTAATACACAACTGCTAATACACAACCGACCATTATGGAATAATGAGTAATGCACAATCAATAGTCATCCACTTACAAGGAGCCACCTATACTTATATTGTATACAAGGAGCTATCTATATTTATAGCTATATTGTATACAATAGTTCAAGCTCATAGACATCAATACCATGAAAATGATCTCTCATACATTTGTAATTAACATTGCTTCCCTTCAAATTTACTAGCTAAGAAGTTAAGTTTAATTGTTCCACCATTAAACAATAAACTTTTTAAAATTAGTTGCCAATACGCCCATGTTTTATTAATCTACAACATGATAGCAAACCATGAACCAAAATTGAACTTTTGAATTCTGCTTCACACCTCAAATATTCAAATGTGAGAAAGTTCCATAATGGATGAAAATGTTATGTGGATACAATGAAATGTAACCTACTCTCATACGAATTCGATGACTAAACCAATAGTATATGCAACYTGAAGGATAACGATATGTACTCRATAATTGTTTTGAAGAATCCYAATGAAAGAAATTCACAAAAAAACATATTTTCTTCACAGTTTTGAACATCTGAATAACAAAGAAGAAGAGCTCTATTCTCACACAAATAAAAGAAGAAGAGCTCTATTCTCACAAAATATTTATAGAGTACGTTTCTTCTCAACTAAAGATGCATTAATGTAAATATATAAAAGGAAAATCCACAACCCTTCATATAGAGATCAACAGATATGGGAAAGGTGATTTCAATACTTTGATGTTTTGTACATTGCGAAGGCCTATGCCCACTAATTGTTGGCAATAGAAGATGAAGATAAAGGGTGGCACAACATCCATCCCATTGCGGCCTCCATTTAATTTCTTCATGTCTAAATCCACGTCTTTAAGATGCAACATAATGTTAGAATATTTTGGAGACAAATCTGAATTTTTGTAACATCCCCATTTTTAATTCATGGATTAGCAATATGTAATGTAAATATGATATATGGTCATGGGACAAACGATGTAATATGTAAACATTGTGTATAAAATATAATAAAATAAAATGTGATAATGGCAACAGATGGACATGGATATAGTCATGGGAGGTTGAGCTTTCCACAAGAGATGAGGGGTCCAAATTGTTTTTTTCATGTGCCTTAAATCCCCAAAGAAAAAACATTCCTAAAATTATTGTTTTTAGTGAACCTTCTAATTTTCCGCTTGAGTGTATGACAACCCAATCATTGAATACATGTAAGAGGGCGGGTGTGAGGAGTCACATCCTCTAGTTATTGGGATAATGTACAATCAACATTGGGGAGAGTGAGAGTCAACTAGCTTAGGGGGAAAATAAATTCATAGGGAAAAGAGGAGAGTTTTTACAAGAATATTTTGGGACAAAAAGAGGGAGTCGAGTGTTAAAATTGGAAGATAGTCATAGTGGGTTTGATGGTTAGCTTGTGGGAGCTATAAATTGCATGAAGAAGTAGGTTGTTAGGCCTATAGAGTGAGTTTTACTGTGTAGAGATTTTTTTTTTTTTTTTAATTATCTGCTAAGAGTTTTTTGTTGTAGCTCTAGTTTCCTAGAGATCCCAACAAGAGAGGTTCCTAGCCAAACTATGCTAGAACCCTAGAGGGAAGGGGGATATCCTGAGGAAATGTGTAGTAGAGAAGGGGATCCCATTCGTTGGGTTGTGCGGGTTGTGGGGAAGAGAAACAATGGATTGGGATGGATGTAGGAAACTAGCTTGTTGTAAGTGGATAATGGACACTCTTAGAATACATCCTTTCTTGTGGATTCCTAGCCCCATCTTGGGGGAGACTTGTTGTTGATATTTGGAGTAGAAATTCTATGGTTAGGTGTAATGCCCATTCTCTGTATTTGATTGCACATTTGAATTCAAAGATGAATGTTTTATCTCTGTTCAATGTTTTATTTATGGGTTTATATTGTTGTGCATACACTCTGTGTTTTTGAGAAATTACATGTTGCTATGTGTATGTTTAATTACCTACATTCATGTTTATTGGAATTGTTGTTGTATGCATGGGCATTTTTATTCGATTGCATGTTTTTAATTTAATGGTATCAGAAAAAGAAAATTTTAGATTGTTGAATTTAATAGTCGGGGACGTTATAGATTCGTATCAAAGTTTAAAGTTAAACATTGAGCTTGTAAGGGCCAAGAGAATTACAAATTTGGTAGAAATTCGTTATTGTAGAGTTTCACGAGTGACATATTTGGGGAAAAATCGTGAAACTAGAGGGAAATCCCAAAAAAATTATGAACAATTCAATTTCAACTACCCCTAGAACCGTTGAGGAGATGGACAATGACATCACTCTCTAGGATGCAGAATTAAATATGACCCATAAGGTCGAATTTGGTGCTTTAATGGTGGTGGAAGAGTATGATGAATCAATGAACCATATAATTTAGACATTAAACATCCACGATTGAGATTCGTTTGTAAGATTAGGGGACCTCGACAAAATTATTATAGTTCTACAAATTGATGACCAAGATCACTTTGATATTGAAGATCAACGGTACAGATCCAACGCAGTTTTGGGAAGAAATCCTAAGTTCATCAGGGTTTGGAATTCGAGAAGCTTGAACAAAAGTTACAAAGGAAACTCTGATGCCTGACAGATTTCAATACCTGATGGAGTTTCGATCATGATGGAGTTCGAAACTTGAAAGAGTTCATAACCCAATGGATTTTGAATTCTGATGGAGTTTGGAACTCGAAGGAGTTCGGATCCTGAAAGAGTTCAGAGTCTAATGGATTTCAGAGTTCGAAAGAGTTCAGAGTCTAATGGAGTTTGGATCTCAAAGGAGTTTGGATCTTGAAAGAGTTTGGAGTCCGATGGAGTTCAAAGTCCGATGAAGTTTGGAGCTCAAAAGAGTTTGTAGTTCGATGGAGTTTCAAGTTTTGACAACTTTTCAATGGAGTTAGTTCGTCAGAAGGTAACTAGGATGGTTGATACTTGATGTCTGATGGACGATGGAAGAAAATTGTTGATGACATGTGGAATTCAGATTAACAGGATGCTACAACACTGCTAAACAATTTGAAAATAAATTCAACGTATTTTAGGCATCGCTACAACGGTAAACCAATCAATTTCTATGAATATTTTCAGGATTTGGAAGGTCATAAACTTGCAAAGAAATTTTGAGGGCCTAAACAACATTTTCAGGGGGTTGAAATCTCAAGAACTATTTGTACCTTCATGTTGATTCCTAAAAAAACTCCTAGCAATCAATGTAGAGAACTCTCTCGATCAAGGCCTGAATTAGGACTATACTTATTTGGGATAGCGATCCTCACCGATATGTGGTCTTGATTTCGACTAAGAATATTTTCTCCTCAAAAGGATACTTCCGTTAAATCTCTTCTAAGTTATTATGCAGAAAAGGAAAGAACTAATCTAATTATATCCTATAGTTACACTATCCCAATTGTGATACAAAAGTAACTCGTGATATTCTAGTTAGGAGCAAGAAGAAAACTTATAATGAATATGAGATAAAAGGTAAGCTACCAATCTACATAAATAGTTTAGGAAACTTCATAACAATTAAAGTAAATACATTTTAGTTTTAACTTAGTAAATAGTTACTAAGAAAATACCAATATGTATACTCACATTTAGTAATATAACTTAAACATGAAATAGAGATGGGTTGTTGGACTTCATAAATAGTTTTTATAGTCAAAACAATAGTTAAAGCTAATGCATATCAATAAAAAATTCAATAAATAGTTACCAAAAGTTGTCAATGTGCATACTCATGTTAAATTTATGATCATTTACATCAAGTTCAGTTAAAAATGAAATAACATATGGATTTCTCAAAAATTCTAACAACAATGTAGAAATTGAGAATATAAACTTTCATTCATAAGTAAATATGATAGAAGAACAATATGCAAAATCAATATTTCATTATCCTTGAATAGTAGTACTAAAACAAGTGAAACACCATATAATCATTGCCACTTCTAGGTCTTAAAATCTCTAAATTAAGGCTTTTATAATAGTGGACACATCCTTCTTTCCAAAGTTTCCAACCCACTGTTGTGAATACAAAAATCCTATAAATAGAGTTCACTTTTAAAATAAAAATCAAAGTTTTTGGAAAATAACGATAAAGAAATTCCTAAAAAGGAAATTCGTTGCAATATCAAAGATTTTGATCTGAATTTTATGAGTAGAACAAAATAAATACAGATTATTAAAATATGCTTAACACAAAATAACATAGATACAATAAAACTGGTTTCCTATTCAATAAGGAAATAAGTTGAAACTGTAAAATGCAGTAGAAAATAAGCTTGTTGGAATGGTGGCGGCTTATCTCTGAGAAGAAATGTGGTGGTTTCACTCATTTGCAAGAATATGGTTACAATGAGGCTCTGAAGGTATTTATACAATAAAAAGGAATGTCAAAAACCCTAGACATCCAAAAACCTAACCCTAGGAGATGAAGCGCCAAAAGTCATGTGGGCCCCGTTTGGGTAAGTTAGTACATCAACTTCCCAGGGTTGTAACTTTTGCATATGATCTTTGTTTTAGGTGCACGATAGCCCGTTGGAAAGGTATAACCGAGAAGAACAATTTTCGAATGGCCCAATCCCCAAAAAAAATCATTTAGGGCCTCAAAACGACCCCGGAAGTTCGAAACCTGAAAAACTGTCGAAAAACTACCAAGGTGGAAAATTGTTTTTCAAGCCAATGGAATAGGTGGGTGGCCACTGATATCCACCTGGATCATATTTTATTTCTTGATTCATTGCTATTATTTCTCAGTCTCCTCAATGTAATATTTCCATTGAGTAAGATTCTTCAACACTTGGGAAATGAATGGAGGCGTTGATTTATATAGAAACATCTCGCAATGGAAAACTTTGTCTGCAATAGTGTTGACCTACCCTTGTAATCTAGAACATAAGTTATTAATAACTTTTATGCAAGTCGATGGGTTAACCAAAAATCAATTAATTACTTACGGGTCCCATTTATCTAAATTTTGAAATAATCCTTTGATATTGTTTCGTTGTTGTTGAATATCTTAAAAGGAAGAGTCTCCCAAGATTGATATTCCTAAGAACTGAACATTTGGCATATCAAATTCAATAATAATATCAATTGCATTATCCCAAATATTATTAAGTGTAGTGAGTGGATAATTTCATGTAGTGTGGATAATTTTTGTGCCAGGATGACACTCAAATTCAATAGTTTTTGTTGAGTGTAGTGAGTGGATAATTTCGTGTGCCAGGATGGCAGTATCCAAAATTTGTCTTCCTTCCACATAGACAGAATGCTCCGATGAGGAATGGGAGGATAGTTTTGAGTCGAGTTGCAATGATTTGCATGAGGATCTTGTAGATGACGTTGCAGAGGGCAATAGGCCTAAAGTGCGAGGGGGAGGTGTTGTTGTTTTCTTTGGGTATGAGGGTAAGAAAGGTCGCGTTGAGGGCTTGAAGAACCTGCCCGGAATGTCTGGAGTCTTTGATGATTTCCCAGACATCTTTTTGAATGATTCTCCAACAGTGGTGAAAGAAATCTGAGGTGAAACCATCTGGTTCGGGAGCTTTGCCCTGTGGGGTATCCTTGAGAGATTGATCGACCTCCTCCTGAGTGATTGGTCTCATGAGTGTGTCATTTTTCTCTTTGGTTATCACCTTGGGGATGTTTATGAAGATTGTATCGATGACGTGCCTCCTGTCGATTGGGAGTTCTGCCAGAATATTTTTGTAGTAGGTGAGCATCTCTTTTTCTAAATCTGCATGGTGTTGTATTTCGGTCCCTTGTTCCGAGACTATATGGGTGATGCAGTTGGTATGCCTGTGATGAATCATGGATTTGTGGAATAATTTGGTATTTTTCCCCCCTCTTTTAGCCATTGGATGCGGGATTTTTGTCGCTAGAGTATCTCTTCCTGCTTCTGTCTTTCTGCAATCTGGTGGCCTAGATTTAGTTCCTGGTCCTTTAGGGAATCCATCAGTCCTTGAGAGCGAATCTACTACTGGCGGGTCTGCATTTTGTGGTTGAGACTTGCCTGCGCTTGCATGATGTTGCTGAAGGTGGTCTTGTTCCAAGTTTTGAGTTGAATCTTGAGGTTTTTGAGCCTCTGTTGAAATCTGTACATCAGGGTGCCTATTTGTATTGTTGTCTCTTTCCACCATTGTTGAATATTTGTTTGAAATTCTGGGTGTGTTAGCCAGAACTTTTAAAAGCGAAATGGATTTCTGCCTAGGGTGCCCCTAATGTTGAGGGTCAATTGTATCGGCCAGTGGTCCGAACTTGGAGTGTCAATGACTGTGGCATTCCAAGCTATATTATCCAACATTATGGCTTCCGGGATCCCGGAAGCGGTCCAGTCTCCTAGATACGTGCTACTCCCCGGAGCATCTGTTGGACCAAGTGAAGGGCCCATTGTCCGTGCTAGCATCAATGAGTTTCAGAATATCGATGGTGTGTTTGAAAATCTCACTATCATTTCCCAAGATGTGAGTGCCCCCCTTTTTTTCCTCCAGATCTGTGATCATATTAAAGTCCCCTCCAAGGATCCATCGATGGGGTCCAATATGTTTGGCTATCCAACCCAAGTGGTGAAGGAAGGTTGCCTTGTCTCCTGGTCATGAAGGACCATAGATATTTGTAATGTATCCCTATTTGATTGAGCCTATGAGGTGGAAGGACGTAGTAATGGTCCAATTGGAGGTGAAGAAGTCATTCAAAATAACTGTGTTTGGATTCCAGAGTATGGCTAAGCCACCTGATGTCCCTCTAGAGTCCACAAGTACCTGATGGGCCTACTTCCAGCATTTTTGAAGAGTGGGTGAAGCCTCCTCTCCTACACATTTTGTTTCCTACAAGAGAAATATGTCTGGTTGATCCTTCCTTGTTCTTTCTTTGAGCAAACCTTGTTTTCTCTTCCTTCTCTCTTTCTAGCATATAATTAGATATATAAGTATATTTCATTTTCTTGAAATGAGAAAAAGTAATGCTATGGTCATTTAGCAATAAAGAGAAAACTTTATGTAATGGTTATTGGGCAATAGAAAACATTTAGCAATGAAGATAAAACTTTATGTAAGGGTTATTGGCAATAGGAAAAAGAATTATAAATATAGCTTTGAGTGTTATTTGAATTGGTTGGTGTCACTTTTACTAATAGCTTGTCAATACTATTTTCAAAATGGGAAGAAGTATCTTGAAATTTCTCAAGAATTGGAATATATTGCAATATGAATTATCTTATTTGAGAATTGGTTTACTATCATAATGATGATGTCTTCTCATGGCACAATGACAAATGCATTTGATTTGAATAGTTTTGTTTTCGTAGCACATAGCATATTAATGTGTTTTAAATATGATATAGAATAGGTTTTAATTGGGCATCATCATAATCATTCTTGAAATAAATGGAATCCATGATGTAGTATGGAAAAATCATGAGTTACATCTAAATTTAGTGGTGAATCACATTTAGAATTTTGATTTACCTACTAAAAGTTGTGGTTTATAGTGTCTTTGGCCTCATGATTTCTTTGGATGTAAGATGACACATATATTAAATAACTGGAATTAAGAAAAAAATTAACTTCTTTTAACCAAAATATATCACTTGAATTAAGAAAAATAATCAATTTCTTTTAACAAAGTCAACTTATATAATGTTATTGATGTCATCTTAAATTACATTCCTAGAATCTAAATTGAAATAAAGGAATTTAACAAAAATGAATGGGTATCACTTTGCATAATGTGCAAGTCCAAACATTGAAAGAAAATTACTCTCATAAATCATTGTAACGAAGCTAATATGCTTACTTTTAGTGTACCAAATTTGTAATCCAATACAGAATTTTCCAATAAATAATAGTTGAAGATTCAAAAGTTGAATATTATGGGGTAAATATGATTTTTAATTCAACATAGAAGATAGATGAAGACTCAACGTTGAATATTAGAACTTAAATGCAATTTTTATCATGAGCAAAATGCAATTTCTATCATGAGCAAATTACTCATTATTAGATAATGAATAACGCGCAAAAAATTATTATATTTCCTTTCAAAAAAGAATTTGTTTTTTAATTATATATATAATTACATTTTTTTTGAACCATAATATTTAAAAAAAAAATTGTAAATTTTTGGAGTAAAAGATAGATGAAAAACAAGTACACCTGTGAATTTTTTGAATAAATGATAGAAAGAAAACTTAAAGTTAAATACGAAATATTGAGTATCATTTTTATCATGAGAGAGGAGCCCATTAATAGAAACTCTAGGGTTATGATTATGAGAGGAAACATTTGATGAAGAATATTTGGAGAGGAGCCCCATCAACATAAATTTGAGGGTAATGAGTGAAACATTTGATGAAAAATATTTGAAGAGGAGTCCCATAAACGATATAACAATTTGAGTGGGAAAGAATTTCCTATTCTCTCACCAAAATCATTAATGGGAATTTGAGTAGGAAAGAGTTCTCTATTCTCTCACCAAATGTATTAATGTGAAAGTAAAATGTGTGTATATTATTCGAATATGAAATTAGATATATTTGTTGAAAAAAAAAATTAAATATATTTGGTGAAAAAAGTAAGTCATTTAGAATCTTAAAGGAGAGTTGATTTGTTAGGAAACGGGGCAAAGATGGAAGACCACATTTTAGCTAAAGAAATTTGGTTTGTAAACTTATTGTCTTTATCGATAAGTGTTGTAATCTAGGGAATTGTATGTAGATGTTACCAATAGTTATTCACAGGGAGCAATAAGGTACAATGAACTAATATACAAGCACACACATAGATATAGTAGAACAATACACAAGTAATGGAGAGACCAACACTATGAACTTTGTACTTTGTATTATATCATAACAATCATATTTCTCTATTACATTGGCCATATATATATATATATATATATATAGAAGGTAGTTGCAACTTCCTAACTGCCTTGGTCAGTTGACCTGACTAGGTGATCAACCGACTTACATACTTGACTAGACAGTCAACCAACTTACACGTTTGACTTGGTCGATTGTCGATTCTAGTCGACAGAGTCGACAAGCCCCTGCAACATCCTCCCCCACCTCAAATCCTTGCTCATCCCAAGAAAAAGGGAGATTGCGACTATTACATTAACAAAATTTTCAAGGAAATGAGATTATAAAAATTTATGAGACAGAGAATTCATTGACCAATCACTTTGCTAGATATTTTGTTGCTACTTGCTAAATTTCAGGGGCTCTTTCTGTTGATGTTGCAGGATGTGTTTCCTTAATTGGATACTCTAGTTGGTTCACTTATGGATCCAATGTTCTAACACCTTTGTCCTTAATTTCTAGAGGTTCACTTCTGGATCTAATGTTCTAACACCTTTATCTAGTCATGATGTATCGACTCCCTTCACCTCTATTTATGGTGTCGCTGAGTGGTGGGTGGTAGTCAAGAAGTTTGACTCTAATATACTCGGGCTGAAAAATAAAAATATTTGTTGATAAGGAGAGGCAGGAGCCGACTGATGCCACTATGTTGGTTGTTGCAAAATATTCTCAAAAGCAGTTTGATAAATGTTAAGGGCCAGTCTATGCAGATACTGGGAAAATGTATACCAGTCATCAATTGAAAATTGTACCTGTAACCTGAGTGATTTCATTTGTGGTGGGAAGCCTAGCTTGTTAGTAATAGAGGAATTTTGGATTGTGGTCGACTCAGGGATGAAATTCTCCTTACTCTATTGTATTTGTTTGATCACCTGGTCAAGATGCTCCACAACATTTTCAATCTCTAACTCTGCTTTCTATTAGGAAATGAGACACACTTCCATGCTAAACCCATCAGAAGAGAGGAATAAAGATATAATCAAGAAAGTAAATGACACAACAAGCACACAATACACAAAGATTTTACCCCGGAAACCAAAACTGGGAAAACCAACATCTCTTGAGTGTTCTACTCCTTGTTGTTTTATTCATTCAGAATAAAAGGTTACATATCTAACCTTGGTCCACACCTAAGACACAACTGACATCATACCCTCTTTCTTACACAACAAAAACCCTGTAGCCAATTCAGATTACATCTACAAGACCATCAACCTTTATGATTATTGATTGATTCATTGATCAACATTTTTGACATTACAACATGCCTTCTTTATAGGCTTTACAACAGGAAAAATCATAAATAAAAAGCACGAAAAAACAACTACAGGTCCATGCAGTTCATTGGTTACAAATCCCGTGAATCTCAGGATTTTGTTACGGTTTACTACCAAGTTAGATTACATTTCGACTACCAGTCGAACTTCATTTCGATATTCATTCAGTCGCCACACGCCCTCCTATCGACTTCTTGTTGGTTGACCTCTTCGACTTGTTGTATATGTATTTACCATGTTGAACCACATCGACCTTCAACTTCGACTTCGAATTTACCTGGTCGACTAACATTGACCTTCGAATTTTTGTTGATCCACCTCAACTTTGTCTTTACCCGGTCAAACCACCTCAACCTTCGAATTTGACAGTCAGTCGATCCACCTCGACTTTCACTGCAAAGAATATAAAAACCCAACATTGTCCCACTTGTTGTCTTATTTTCTTAAATCGAAAGACCTTTGAACTTTCGTTCATAGACCTAGGGCATCAATGCCCATTGCCTCTCTACACCAAGAGAACTTCACAACACTCACAAACTTGGTCAACGAGCCTGTTATGTTTTCCAACATGTCTACTTTCTCCAACAACACCTTATTTCTTTCCACCATGTCTCTTACAAAATGGTATTGCACATCAATGTGCTTAGTATTTGAATGGTTAGCTGGGTTCTTTGCCATAAATATTTCGCTTTGACTATGGCAACTTATCTTCATAACTCTCTACTCAAACCTGATTCCCGAACACATCCTTTGCAGCCATACTGCTTCTTTTCTTCCATGAGTGGCTGTCATGTATTCATCTTTTGTTGTTGACAAGGCTACAACTTCCTATCACTTACTCATCGAATTGATTGCTCCACCAAACATCTTGAAGACATATCCAGTGGTCGACCTCCATAGATTCATATCTCCAATCCAGTCGATGTCGACAAAGCCATGTACATTTAATTCACCGCCACCTCAAGGTTTTCCTTGATAGCATATATCATAGTCTTTTGTGTGACACAACTACCTGAATTATCTCTTGACAGTTTTCCAATGCTCCTTCCCAGGTGTCGACATGTATCTTCTCAACACTCCCACTCCATGGGAAATGTCTAGTTGAGTGAAAACCATAGCATACATTAGACTACCGACAACACTTTCATAGGGAACATGTGCCATGTCCTCTGTTTATTCATGTGTCTTTGGAAATTTCTCAATAATTAGCCTTTCTCCTACAGGAATTGGCACCTTCATAAGTTTGCAATCTTGCAAGTTGAAATGTTTCAAAGTTGTTTCAATATACCTCATTTGGTTCAACCATAGATTTCTAGTTTCTTAATCTCTCTTAATATACATTCCCAGAATGAATTTAGTTGCACCGAGATCCTTCATGTTGAACTTGGAGGATATTTGCTTCTTCACCTCCTTTATTACATCCATGATGATTCAAATCAGCAACACGTCATCGACATACAAAGATACATATATGAAACACCCACCTTCTTCTTTGGAATATATGCAGTGATCAACTTTGCTTCACACAAATCCCAAACTAAGGATGTATGTGTCGAAATTTTGTTACCACATCCTTGGTGATTACTTTAGACCATAATGGGATGTTTTCAGTTTACACACCAAATCTTTGTTTCCCTTTACTACAAATTCTTCAGGTTGTTTAATGTAGATTTTTTCTTCCAGGTCCCCATGTAGGAACATTGTCTTCACATCCATTTGTTCTATTTCCATATCAAATGTTACAACTAAAGACATTAGTACTTTAATGAAAGTTAATTTTGCAAAAAGGGAAAAAATCTCACTGAAGTTGACTCCTTCAACTTGGGAATATCCTTTTTCTACTAGTGGAGATTTGAACTTCTCGACTTGACCTGTTGTATTCATCTTCTTCTTGAATACCCATTTACTACCGACATGATTTCTTCCACTAGGAAACTTGACTAAGTCCCATATAAAATTATTGTGAAAGGATTCCATCTCTTCGATCATGGCATCCTTCCAAAGTTTTCCCTCTGCCTCCTCGACTGCTTCCTCGACCGAATTGGGCTCATTGTCGGTGGAAGTTAACATGAATGCGGAACAAAATTCAGGCAGACTAAACTTTTCAATTGGCTTTCTTACTCTTTTTTTACCTCCTTACAACCAAGGTCGCTTGTTCCACCTCTTCCTCCAATTCAGTCGACTCATATGAATCATATTCTTCGTTCCTCAGTTCAAACCGCACCGTCTTAGGATTATTCTCAGTCTAAAAAATTTCCTCAGTCTTAGACTTATCTGAATACCACATCTCGATTGTACACTATTTTCCTTGATGCAGGATCCCAGAGCTTATATCCTTTCATTCCTTCTCTGTATCCAATGAAAATACATTTGACTTCCTTCTTGTCCAACTTGCTCCTCTTTTCTTTTGGAACATGCACAAATGCATCGTAGCCAAATACTTTGAGATGTGAAACTGAAGGCTTCTTTCCCGACCATTCCTCATTTGGATTTGTGTCGACTAGTGATGACGAAGGAGACATATTCAATAGATATATTGCAGTGTCTATTTCCTCTGCCCAACATTCTTGTGAAAGCCAAACACCACTGAGCATGCTCCTTTCCTTGTCCATCAACGTTTTTTCATTCTCTCAACAACTCCATTTTACTGTGGGGTTTATGGTGTGGTAGTTTGGCATGCTATGCCACACTGCTTGCATAATTGATCAAATTATTTTCCACATAATTCACCACCGTTGTCAATTCTCAACACCTTAATATTCTTATCTGTTTAGTTTTCTACAAGACATTTAAACTCTTTAAATTTCTCCAAAACATATGATTTTTTCCTTAGAAAATATATCCATGTCTTCCTAGAGAAATCATCTATGAAGGAGACATAATAAAGGGATCCACCAAGTGAAGGCACTGTAACAGGGAAAAACACATCACTATGAACCATCTATAGAATCCCATTTTCCCTTGTCTCTCTATATGGGAACCTCACCCGACTTTGTTTTCCATATATACAATGTTCACAAAAGTTGACTTCTAAATTACATTCAGGAAAGAATTCGAACATACATTTATTATGCATAGCTCAAAGTCCTTTTTCTCCAATGTGTCCCATCCTCTCGTGCCATAGCATGGTTGGGTTGAATTTATGATGACTTGTCGAGTTAGTTTGAATCAAATCAGGCTGAGTTGAGTCGAGCCGAGTCAAATTCAGGAATAATGATGTTGTTGCGTACAGTCGAGTCAACACTCCATAGTAGCTTGTATAGGGTTCCAATCTGAACTCCTTTCATTAAAACCATCACACCTCTAACCATCTTACATGAATCTTTATGAAATAGAGTGTGCATGTCAACATCACTCATATTAATGACAGATTTAAGGTTTCTTTCCAAACCTAGAATGTATAGCACACCAGGAAGGGTTCTACTCCTCCCATCTTATAGTATCAATTGAAATATTCCTTGTCCGACAATTTTGGTTATCGAGTCATCTGCCAAGAACATTTCTCCTCCTTCATAGCGTTCATATTCAAAAAACCATTCTCTATGTGGTGTCATATGATAGAATGCTCCTGAGTCGATCAACCAAACATCTTGATCCAATTGTGTACTAGTCGATTCTAGGTACACATCGCCTCCCTTATCTAGAGTTGTCTTTCTCTCAGTTGACTGCTTCTCATTAGATCATGTACTGACTTCCACCGCCTTCGAATTGCATTCCTTTTTGTAATGCCCAACTTTACTGAATTTACAACATCTTCTTCTTGACTGAACTAGGGATTTAGATCTACCCTTCGACTTAGACTTTCTACTGGAGAATTTTCCTTTATCTCTGTCAATTGGTCGACCTCTCACCACTAAAGCATATTTGGTCAATCCTTCCATGTTCTTTCTTATCATTTCTTCCGACAATAGAGATGAAACAATTCTTCTAGCATTAATGTGGTTGTATTACTCCATATAGCCACAACTAAGCTATCCTATGAGTTTGGTAAAGAACATAATAGGTTTATACATTTCTCCTCCTTAGTGATTTTAATATCCACAGAAGATAAATGGATTATAATGGTATTAAACATATTTAAATCCTCAGTCACCGAATGACCATCACTCATTCTCAGAAGATACAATTTCTTTTTGAGAAACAACTTGTTTACCAGGGATTTCGACTAGTACAATCTTCCCAACTTGTCCTACATTTTCTTGACCGAATCTTCACCTGAGACATTCAACAACACCAAATCTGCAAGAGAAAGTCGAATAATACTCCTTGCTCTTCTCTTGTGTTTCTCCCATTCTTTCGTCGACATACCTGCCGACATGGTACCTGGACAGACTGTTGTCCATTGTTCTCGATCTACAAGGAGATCTACAATTTTAAGCTTCCAAAGCTCAAAATTCCGGCCATTGAATTTTTCAATCTCTATTCTCGAGTTGCTCACCATTCTTTAACACAATCTTTAGCACAATCTTTAAATATTTCAGACTTACGACTCCTACTGAACCTAGGGTTTAGCTCATATCCAAGGTTGTTAATCCAAGATCTGATACCACATGTTAGGAAATGAGACACACTTCCACGCTAAACCTAGTAGAGGAGAGGAAGAAAGTTATAATCAAAAAAGTAAATGACACATCAAGCACACAATACACAAAGATTTTACTCTGGAAACCCAAACTGGGAAAGCCAACATTCCTTGAGTGTTTTTCCCCTTGTTGTCTTATTCATTTAGAATAAAAGTTTACATGTCTAACCTTGGTACACACCTAATACACAATTGACATCATACCCTCTTTATTACACAATAACAACCCTGTAGCCAATTCAACTTACATCTACATGACTAACAACCTCTACGATTATTGATTGATTCATTGATCAACTTTTTCAGCCTTACAACATGCCTTCTTTATAGGATTTACAATAGGAAAAACCCTAAATAAAAGGTGCCCAAAAATAGTTACATATCCATGCAAATAATTGGCTACAAATCCCACGAATCTCAGGATTATGTTATAGTTGAATACCGAGTTGGATTTCGATATTCAATTGGTCGCCACATGCCTGCCTATCAACCTCTTGTTGGTTGACCTCTTCGACTTTCTTTCGATGTCTCTACCATGTCAAACCACCTCAACCTTCCACTTCAACTTCGCTGGGTCTAATAACCTCAACATTTGACTTGTTTTCGATCCACCTCGACTTCGTCTTTACTTGGTCGAACCACCTCAACCTTTGACTTTGACTATTAGTTGATCCACCTCAAATTTCACTGCAAATAATATAACACCCAACACTTTCTTTCCCTCTTAGAACCACTCCTTCTCTTGTTGGGTAAGTTGTACCTCGATCTCCCTTTCTTCGTCGACGTGTGTGGCTAGAGTTGTCCTCATTCGGGAGTCAGGTGTCATCTTTTTCTTTTTCATCAAATATTCCAACACACTTTTCTAAACTTTTATCTTACTAAACTTCGACGTGAAGTAATTTGGCCAATTACTTATGACAATGTTCATTGAGGAAAATTGANATACTCCAACTGAAGGATGATTGAAGTATGATCAACCAACATTTATTGATTAACTTGAATCATCTAGGAATGCTCCTGCTTCATCTTCCTGTTTTCCTCCCTTAGTTGTTTAATTTCTTGTTTCCCTTGCAAGTTTGAGTCGAATAAGTTCTGGACCAATTTCTTAAAAGATTCAAGTCGGTCGTCTTCCTCAGTTAGTGGCTCTGTGTCTAGTTTCTCTTTTACAAGGTCGATGTATCTTCTCCATGTTTCCTTCTCCTTGTCCTTTCTTTTTGACAAGTGGTCACCAACTTTCATTGTGTGCTTCCATCTCGAAACCGACTCTTTCATGACATCATTGTACAGATTAAAAATTTGATCATATGAAGCAGTGGACAGGTTGAAAAAAATCTTTGTGGAGGGTGCATCTGCATCCTCTCAAGCATCTTGCTCGATGGCAAGTCTGACTAGTTTGTTGGTGGAATTTCCTATCCTAATGTGCTTGGTCCTTCACCTATTTGTTTCCCTGCTAACTGCTCTAGTTGTGGGATCGACCTATCCAACAACCCTTTCTCGTTTTCCTACTAAGTTTGTTATTTCACACTTACTTGCTCTATTTTTTTTTGTGCACCCAGATCTTGTTGTTGCGCCTCCTTCATTTTCTATACTTTTTGTACTTCGGTTGTCCATTGGTTGGTTTGTTGAGTGATCACTAGTTCTGTCGACTGAAAATTGTATTGGTGGTTGGGTCGACTGCTCTGATACATGAACCTATTCTTGCATGTTTCTATCTTCCTTGGAGGGTTTCTCATTAAGTTCCATGTCTGATTGGTGCATTTCTTCCGATCCGTTTTGATGCACTTGTTCCTACTCTTCCCAGACAAGCAGGTATGACTCGACTTATTTCAGTGATAGGTTAACATTTTATTCCCTAGTCTAATCCTACTGTGCATATTCTCCTTCGTCGAGTTGGTCTGACAATGTTTCCTCTGAGGAGACTTGGAATATGGTCATTTTTTTCTTGGTTTGTTGATCCAGTGGGTATTCTGATAGCCCTTTTTCTTCTACAATCTTAGTAGGATCGACCGAAGGTGATTATCATGCGAGGAAAATTTTGTGTAGGAGTGGTGAAGATTACAGGCTGAAGATTTCATGGAACCAACTAGCTCTATCTACATTCTTAATAAGAAGGGACTCTTCTTAGGTAATTAAATTAATGGAATTCTTGGAATAGAGTGAGAGGGAATTTGTTATAACAAAAGAAAGATGTGATTTAGAAGAGTTGTGTATATGTTTATAGGATCATGTCCATTGTTTGGTGTGCTCACATGATCATGTACCAACATTTTAGTTGTCTGAGTACAAGGATGGTCAATAATAAGGATGGAAGTTTACAATAATATACTCTTTATGAACTCAACATGTTAGCTTTAAAAAGAGAAAAATCTCATTTTGAAAGTGTCGATATCGAATTCAAAAAGTGAAAAATCCAATTTCAAAATTACTAATAGTGAAATTTTGAAAAGTACAGTTTTGGAACCCAATATTTTCACTTTTAGAATTGGATTTTACACTTTGAAACCTCAATTTTGAACTTTAGAAATGTTGTTTTTTGGATTGTCTTAAGGATCTTAGAATGGAATCAATCTAAATTCAATGAAATAGGGGTATTATTATTATTATTATTATTATTTAAACACATGCATTTCAACCGAATTATTGGTTCCACGCCCTAGTGATAAGTTAAAATAAAAAGTTGATCCATCGAGTAAATACAAGACACCTTTGACATTGCATCAAACTAGATTTCCTTGGCTAGCATCATTAATACAACTCCAAGAATATGATTTTATCTACTATGGGAGGATTTGAAATTATAGGATTCTTCTAAACATAACGTTGTTTTAGGTCTCGATTTATATATTTGAAGCAATGGAAGAATTCCAAAGGATAGAAGGATTTACCCACAAACAATATTGCATTTCAAATGATCCATATTACAAATGATAAGCTCAAGGAGTTAACTCAACTAGTTGTCACTAATTTTATTGGAAAGCCTCACTTGGATTTCCCTGTAAAATTTTCTTTGAAAAAAATACATATAACAAAGGATAACAAAAATATTCAAGTAATATAGGGATTTTACCTTTCAAAAATTATAGTAATATTATAATTTTTCTCTTTTATAAGGAATTTCAAGTCTTTGGGCAAAGTTTTATGAGATTTACTTTTAAAACACCTTTTGTGATTATCAATCTTTAATATAACACTGCAGTTTTGTGGATCTATTTACCTATTGATGTTTGCAAACTCCTAATGTTACTATTGTATATTAATATTCTTAATTTCTCTCTTTCATTTCCTTATTTGCAATATTTATTATTATTTATTTTTGAAATATCACGAATTCAAGTATTGTGAGTATTTATTATGTTGAACATTCCCCAAATTATGTTTTTGTGTTTTTTTTAGTTGATGAATCAATACCATTTTATTTTGTGAAACATAATTGATTGAAGATATTTCTTATCTTTAAAAGTTTACGCTCTGTTCTTTATGTGATTTTTGTTTTCTTTAATTTATCTTAAAAAGTTGGTTAAACGAGAATATGGTGTCCTTTATTAATATGAATGCATGTGAAGTTCTCTTTAAAGCTTATTTTATTTCAATTATTTGTTTCAAGTTTTGTTTTTGAAAAATATACACATTTCCACACAAAATATTTTTAGTTGATTAAAATGAAAATCTGCTTTTTGAGGCTTACCCCTTTTAGTTTTTGGAATATTTCAGTAAGCCTAAAGAAAGTAGGATATTTTCCTCCATAAGGTATTTTAGCCCTGTTCTTTCCTTAAAAAACAACGTGAGGAAAACACATTGAATAGGTTAACTACACTAGGTTTGAATATGTCATATATGTAGGCTCAATCATATTAAGATTGAATTAGCAGTACATAGATATGACAATAGTGAAAATAAATACACAAGACTTCCTAAATCCAATTGTAATTGAGTAATCAATACATAAGTTTAATCGTACTTGTGTTGAATATGCAACACATTTTTCATAGTGAATCATTGTGATCCACTGCACAATGTGTGTATGTGATGCACTATATTTGTGGGATCATATGGAATTGAATATGAGTGGCCTATATCCAATCATTTGAGGTTGAATATACACTATGCAACTTTTTTTCCCTTGGAAAAAAATCTTAGAAAACTTTCAAACACTTCTCTCCATTTAAGGGATGGTATCAAGTATAAAGTAGGAGGTATATACTTAGTGCACCTAACCTCATGAGAATCGAATCAAAGACCTACACAACATTCCTAACTATCAACAACATCCTAGCAACAATAGCACCAACTAATTGAGCTAACTCTCAAAGTTTAAAATGTCTAGAAACATCTCATTACACTCTTCAACACTTAAGTAAGATTAATATTGTTGGTACTTTTCCCATCCTAATCCAACATGTCACAAAAGGGAATTGAACCTTAGATGAGGAGGATAACAACTTTCCTCCTAACCACTCAAACTAAACTCAATTGACAGGTCCGACGGTGATGATTGGATGTAAAAGAGTTGGGGGTGCTTGTGCTTAAGAATCTATGGAATAAATGTCTTGATTATGGACACTCCTTGATAAGGGCCTTTGTTGAAAACCTACCCTACGACCCTACATTTTTTTAATCATAGGGATCTATAACTTGTTAGAGTTCCTGGGATAGGCTCAAAATCAAACCCATTGGTTTCCACTATAACCCAAGAGTATATGTAATAGGTTGTATGCCAAAAATACCAATAACTTATGACTTAGCAAGGGTTGAGAGTCCAAAACCACAACTGTGGGGGTCCCACTCGTGGGAGCATCCACCCTTCTAACCTTATCACAAAATGCAATCAATCACAGTCCCCAAAACAAACATCTCTTTATAAAAGAGTTGCCATGATTACATTTGTTTTTCAGCAGAAAAGAGTTTCCATGATTGTTGGAGCATGCAAATTTAGATATTAAATGTAACAGAACACTCAGCCATCAACGATAGTCACCAAAATTGACATTTGAGTTTGGTCTTAAAAGAGTTGCCACGATTGTTGAAGCATATCAAGATTTAGCGATACAGAGAAAAAAACAAACTAAAGTTGCTTCCAGCAAAAAAGAGTGTCAGCAGAAAAGAGTTTCCATGATTGTTGAAGCATATCAATATTTGGCTATACAGAGAGAAAAACAAACTAAGGCTTCCCAAACTGATAATTTAATGAGCATAATTATTTTACAGATATATTATGTGGATGTTCATACAACAACAAAAAACAAATTATTCACTACATACTTTAGCGTAGACAACTCTCACACCAACATTCTTGTTTGGCGATCATGAAGACCAAGCATTTTTTATTTACAAATAAAATTAATAATGAGAGGTGAGAAGCCTTTGACAACTTTACTCACATTCTCTTTCGTCGCAGCGTAAAGAGTAATACTCTCTACTCTAATGTATCGTTGTGAGATTCATAATGAAAAGCATTAGTCCAATTTGTACAAAGTCCTTTACAATTATTTTAAGAGTGAATATCTCGTGTAAGAGTGAGATTTTTTTTTTTCAAAATGAAACACTAAATCTAGGGTATTAATGTGAGAAGGAATGCCAAGGAATAGAGGGAAAGTGTTTTAAAAAACCACCCCCTTCACAATCATCCATGTCAATATTATAATTTTAAAATCAAACTTGGAATAATAAGAGAAAAGAGGGAGGCAAAATAATTCAATATTAAACCATATATTTGTGTTTAGTTGTGTCATAATAAAATTATAATCATAGTGTTTTCAATTTCCCATATTTTTGTGTGATTTTCTTTCCCTGTACCAATGTAACTTTTTCATGTGCCTCGTGAAATAATGTAACTATTATGTTGTATGTTGTGAAGAGGAATGATTTTACCTAATGGTTTAATGAGTGATTAGATTACATAATACTAATAAAAGTTATTATAATGAGTTTAATCAATTAAAAAATGAAAAATGAAGTTTTCAAGAAAAAGCATTTTATAATATTAACATTTTGATATAATCTTTTTTTTATTAATAAAATATTTCTATTATTGTTGTGACTAAACTTCCAATATTTTATGATATTTACATTTTAATAAGCTTTATTTCATCCATAAAATCTTTAAATTGTTATGTTATTCACAATCCATTTTATGTATGTTGTTCATTTGGAATTATAAATATTTTTAATTTAAATTTACATTATTATAAAATTATGTAACAAAGATAATTTTTTTTTATAATATTTTCATCTTATTTTTTTTATATTTTTTTTCCCACTTTTAAGATATAATAATTATTTTTCAAAGGGGTTGGATTTAATAGTGGAAAGCAAGGAGATTTTCACCGTTGGATAAGGTTCAATTTCCATGAGAGCCTAACCTGAAGTCATGGAAGCACCTTGAAGTAGTGGTTGTGCACACATAAGTGAATCAAAACCTACTCCATATCTTTCAATTTTTTTACCCCAAAAACATTGAATCCAACTATAAAAAGCTTGAAATTTTGCACGAATAAAGACTAATGAATATGAATAAGTGAATTTAGTCTCCATTTTCAAAGTGATATGGATATACCTGATATACATCCTTTTAATTCTAAAATATAAATATCTCCCATAAATTAACACATTTTCCGTTGTCGTCTTAGTACGGTTAGGATACCTGGTTTTCACCCAAGCGACCCGTGCACCCAAGCGACCCGTGTTCAAATCCCGACAGTGGAATGATATGAGAGCGGAATTAATAATGAAAATTTGATGTGCGGTTTTTTTCCGGTTAATTTTGTTTGAAATTTGGAGACTATTTGATTCGGTAACGGCAATACATATGATATGAGAGAAATGAATTAATAATGGAAATTTGATGTGTTGTTTTTTTGGTTAATTTTGTTTAAAATTCAGAGAAAAATTGTTGGATCTGTAGATTTAAGTAATTAAATTTGTATAATTAATTGTTTAAAGTTTTTCAGGTCTTAAATCTGTTTATATATTTAAAATTCAATATAAACAACAGAAAATTGTGATTTCATCCAAATTTATATAAACAAATTTTTATGAAAAAATCAAAACATATAACAAATTCAAATTCCAACACTAAAAAATATTTTTCAAATTCCTACAATGAAAGGTATTTTTACTTTTGCATTTTCTGGAGAGATTTGATTCAACAGTAGAAATGATAAGACAGTGGAATTAAGAATTGGAATTGGAATAGCTCTTCTGCGTACGATGACTATAAATTCAGATGACCATGGCAGCTGGAATAGCTCAGTGGTTTATAGCGTGTGGCTGTTAACCACAAGGTCTGAAATTCAAGCTATCCATCTATCGTATAATTAGATATTTAAATATTTTTCATTTTCTTGAAATGGAAAAAAGTAATGCTATGGTCACTTAACAATGAAAAGAAAACTTTATATAATGGTTATTGGCAATTTTTTTTTTTTA